>WHVE01001180.1:0-25542 GCA_015178995.1 Trichophaea hybrida
TACAGATACACTTTGACTGGATAAACCCTGAATAGTGCTCCCAGTGTTCAAGTATTCAATCACCAATCCTCTTCTTATACAACTTTGACAGTTCCTCTTTTGAATTTTTAGCCTTGAATTTTCCTTGTCTGAAATGTGTATAATGAACCATTCCATGGCTTTTTAATATATAAGTGGTCTCAACATATACTACTGTTCATTGCAAGTGTTTTGAAGTAAAAACCCAGTGCACCGAATATTGCCAAGTCTAAAATGGTGGTATGCAGTGCATGACTAGTGGAGCTTCTGCTGTACCATCATATCTGTTAAATCTCAAACACAAGAAAGGATCAACACCTCTGGATTGCAGTCCCAATCTGACATGCCAGAGACTCAATATTCAAGGCTAAACTTTGACCCATACTAATCGGACATCTGTGAAAGCACCTGCCAATGGGAGCAGTACTTTGGTAGAACTAGATACTGTGGATGAACAGGTTTTGAAGAAGAAAGAGGTCATTGGATCACAGGAGCAAGGCAAATAGATGCAGTGCAATGAGCAGGGAACTGAGGAAGATGAGCCAATTTCACATCATAACATACTGCATAATGTAATTGTAGTTGTGTCAGGATATGCAATAGAAATCTGAATTTTGGGATAATAATAGTATATAGTGCATATGGTTTAGCATGACCGAAGGCTAGTAAAAATTAATTGGTGGGTAGAACCTGATGGATGGTTGACAGCAGTCAAATGTAAAGCCTGAGTTGGGGTTTAATTTAGAGCCTGAGCTTGAGCTTGTACTTGAACTGCAGTCAGGAACCAGGAGAGAAGTGTATAGGAGTATCGGAGGTTGAGCGTAGTGTTCCCAACAGACCAGTCTGGTCAGGGTATGGTGACTGTTGTGCAGTTATGTATATTGTTCCCAGTGGTTAATACTAATATTCCTGTATATGTGGTGACATTTCCATTGATAAAGTTAGAAAGTGGCCAAATTTATGAAGACTAAAACCAAACCTCATATTTTCAACCCAAATGGCCTGACCAACACAAAATCAAATTGAATTTGCCTGGTTGATTATATATGCTTCTGCCATAGAAACCATTAACATTTTTTACTGACAGGGGTCCTTGAATCCTTGTCATCCCACAATAACTCAGAGTGAACAGAATCACTACCAACCTTCTCTAAAGTAAATGAGAATCATGAAAAAGCTATGTAATGAAGGGACTTATCACTTGTACCATTTCCACAAAGGAGGAGGTGCCGGTTGTGGCCTCAGTTGATGTACTACGCATGTATCTTTCCACTAGGGACAGTACGCATAACCGCTCTGCAGTCTCCACGCCCTGCCCGGAGAAACTCCGCCAGCACTGCAGGTATTTCTCAGCTTTATGTAGAAATATGATACCATTAATAGTATATACTGGTGCCAGTCGATATCTCCAACTTAGTGCAGGTTGTAGCAGCACCGGTCAGCATCTCAAAATTAATGTAGGTTGTACCATTGCTGGCCAATGGCTCCAAAATTATGCAGATTATACCGGTGCCAGGTGGTATCACAAGATTTATACAGTCTTCACTCGCACCTAGTGGTACCTCTTTATCTGGTGACTATCAATTTATAGAGCCCAGCCTGTATAGGTATCGCTTACTATTTCGCTTCGTTTTTTCCTTTCTGGGTCCATTTTTGTTCTGCAATCGTTTGTATATGACTGTGAAAGTAAAAGTGCATGTTGGAGGGATGAGCAAGCCTACTAGTTAATATTTTTTGTTGACTCCACGAATGAACTAGTCAGTTCACGGAGGTGGGGTACAAATTCTATGAACGGACGGTTCGTTCACGGAAGGCAGGCCTCCGTGAACTGACTAGTTACTCCGCGCAGGAACCGCCTCCGTGAATGGACTAGAACAGTCCCCACCTATCCCATTCACCTGTTGAGAGCAATTGAGTACAAAAAAAGGTGGTTTACCTATCGCACAACAGTGATTGTCTATCGAACTAACTATTGTGGGAATCTATGCTTCATAATATAAACCAGGAAAACCTCGAAAATCCTGAACCTCGGCTGAATACCATCGAGGACAATTCAAATCGGCCAGTGTGTTGAGATATGGAATGGGAAAACCGTGAGTATAGACCAAGGTAAAGAATGTAAGAGAGAGAGAAGGAGAAAGACTCGAACTATATACAAGAGAGTTATGTGCCTTATGCCTTGCCATCGGCCCCGATTACAGTCAGCTTCTGTCAGGTCAATATATGCTACACAGTGGTTATGGCAAGTGGCGAGTGAGTAATTATGTATGAGTCTACTCGGCGACCGCACAAAACATTCTAGTGCCTTCGGGCAAAATCATGACTCAATATTACTGAATGCAGATCGTAGTATCTCTAACATTATTATTCGTGACTTCCAGCGCGCAGGAATTTGGACTGTAGAGGGCTCCTCACGCAATTCTCGCGAATTGAACAAAGGAAAGAATGTATCGCACTGGTGAACTTATGAAACGACTCCTTGGCGAGATTCATCATTCAGCGTAGAAAATAAATGGTGTGGGTGGGTGATAAAGCTTTGATGTCGGTCTGGACCAGTTCTTGGCAGCGAATGGAGGGTTTAGGAATTTTATAGTTGCAGCAAGTCAGACACATGACAATACATAGTGAATAATTTATGATTGGATTCATAGATAGCATACTTGATAATAGCAACAACTAAAAATGGAACAAGAAGCGGCACAGTCTCGTATTCGTGGGAAAAGAGTGCTCATTCGTTATGAGCTATCACCCAAAAAGTGGGGTCGCGCGTGCTTTGCAGCACCACTTCATATACAAATATGAACCCGTGGCTTAGAATGGGTACCTACAAACCGATGTTGACGTCATTGACAAGCTTCTGATGGGTTTGAATCGCTCATATCAAAGTTACACAAAAAGGCTAGATAATTCAATTACGCATAAGTGAGTGATGATATGCTCACACTATCCATTATTGGCGGCAGCTGCTGGGTAGCTCTATATCGAACTCAGTGTGCTTAAGTGCAACAATTTGCAAACAATATGTACTTTCCAATAATACCAGGATACGGATGTGGTTTAGGCTGTTCATATGAAATGCGTATCACAGCATCGCTGATGCTGCTAGATGTGGAAAGCGAAGATTACCATGACTTCCGCCTCAGAAATTTTTTTTCATTGTTTGTGGGCGAATGGCAAAAGGTGAGCATGATTCCTTGCGCTTTGTGAGCAGGGACAATGGCGAAATGGAGAATTCCAATCTTCCCTAAGCTGCGAAAGGAAGCGGTCCGATGCGGTATAATTCCAGACGAATGAACGTCGCCGTCCCATGCACCTCCATCAATATGACTTCCCATTCACAAATAGGCCACCCTGTCTATAGCTAGGGCAATTCTGCATATATGTAGCAACAAATATGTTACTTTTTTTTGCTTCTGCCGCAGGGTTGTCCCACTCGTGCATGAATATTTGTTTTGGCACAAGTGTAGAAGCGAGAAATTCTGGATCTCCGCACGCAGGGCTGTGGCAATACTCTTACCATGTTGGAGGTGGTGTGCTTTTGAGACGAAGTGATAAGGTCGTTGTTGCCCTGTCGGAACCTAGTGTGCTGCAACCAAACTGCAGTCACTATGAAGATCCATCAACTTCTCACACTCAGCGGTGTGATTGTTGCCGTCACGGTTTTGGCTCCGCCTTTTGCATCAGCAGTGCCGGAAGAGATATCATTACCTTGCTCATATTCCCGACTTGCAGCCTTAACTGTACACTCTGAATGTGATGGAGCCTCGAGTACCGTCGATATGCAGGCGATTCCAACGCCGGAACTGCGAAAGTTGAGAAGGCAGACGCTTGACTCGCTCGGCTGGAATGATCCATCAACTTGCAATGTCGGAATTTGCGATGCTATCACCGCTGTCACATGTGCAGTTTATTCAGGACACGGATTAAGGGCCGAGACTGTGACAGGCGCGTGTTGCGCAATGTATGTGGATCTGTTCCTTACTATGGAATATTATGAGCTAATGAGGTATATAATAGTGGAAGCATATGTACATCCAGGAGCGTGTGCGTACCATACACTAGTCACTCTTTCAGCACACTCGCAAGAGCGGCGGTTACTGATGGGACGGCATACTGGTTCGCATGATATTCCGTGTACCTCTTGGCACTATAACTGATTTTCTGTGTGTAGTGGATCGTCGTACCCATATTGTTACTCTTTGTACTATCAGTATGGCTATGGCCTCGGTACATTTCTTTACCTTGACTGTGCAGATACCACCGTACGCACTACTATGAGAAACCCGTCATGGGCACTGTACGCAAGCGAAACGAACCCGGCAAAAGGTCCGATGCCCACTACCACTCCGATCAGTACGGAAATATCCTCGGACTTAGTCGAGGCTGCTCCCAGCCCCACCGCCCCAACACTGCCCCCACCTTCACTGTCTAGGTCCACAGAGGAAAGAAATCCACTACCTGTGGGTGCTATTGCGGGCATAGTAATTGGTTCCATCATTGCTATCGCACTTGCTGTTACGGCAATAATGGTAATCTGGTTCAAATTCCGAAAAGCCAACTCGAACTTGCAAGTTATGTCACAATTCCAACCGAAGGAGTCGATATCGCCGGCGCCTGTGTACTACGGCAGTACTCCTCAAAGTGCTCAAATTCGAGCTCCGCCACCGCAGCCCGCGTCGACGGGATATTGAAATGACCATGAGTGCAGCGGTAATATTGTGATTCTTACTGTATTTGGTTGTATCTAACGAATGGAATGTCAGAACTGTGGATATTGGAGATAATATTGCCTTTTAGTGCTGATGCGGGAAAAGAATTAGTTGTGTAAGTACAACCTACAGTTTCGTAGGAGTAGGACGGATATATGTATTACCGCTACCAGTTCCCTCGTGTTGAATTATATACCTCTCAGTAGAGTAGCAAATAATCTATCCCCGGCGTTTAACACTGCCTATGGTACTCATCTTTTTGTTTTAAGGGATAATGGATTTTCTTCACATTTTCTGTGCCCTTCCTCATTGCTCTCTCAGTTCGTCCAGCTGCTATGATTGATTTGATAGAACCATAGCGAGAGGGTGAAATTTGGAATATCCGATGGTAAACCCCCGAAATTCTCAAACTTGTATATCTCAAGTCTTTCTCCTTCCACTCCTTTTCGTTATCATAGTCTCCACATTTACAGTTCGTCCAACATCGTCACTCCGTGAGGGCAAGATAGTCAAGTGATCGCACTTGATTGAAGTCTTGATAAGACATAACATCTAGGCATCTACAGATGCCACGGGCTAGTAACAATATCCAATTGAAGATTGAGCGCAAGATTTCTATACTTTATAGATTGTGCTTTGGATTTAAATATCTAGGATATGATCGAGAGTTATAAATATTCATTGCGTTATTGCTGTTCAATTCTTATCTCATACCCAGACTACGAAAATGAATTTTGCGCAAGCGCAGCAAGCTTGGGAGATAGGCTAGAAATCTGGGTACGAGAGAGGTTTAATCTTACTATATTCTCTTTAACTGAGATATTACCTCCCTCCATCTATCGTTGTTTTTTATCAAAATCAGTAGTGTTGGCAACGAAGCGGATCGACCGGTAGCGGGTGGGGAGCTCTGCCATCTAGCCGGCTTTTGTTTGTTTTGTTTTATTCATACTGTATTCACTCTATTCAGAGTATGACAGACCCCCCAACTTCCCCCCCCCCCCCGCCTCTGGGCAAGCCGGTTGGATGGCAGAGCCCCCACCCGCTACCCTTCGTCCCCGCTGACATAAGAAAAAACGAGTAAACGATTGACCCGAAAACCCAAACCCTGTAAAACAAAAGAAAAGAGAAAAGAGAGACCGCCGCACTCCACCCCGCCCATTACCTGGGTGGGAACTTCTCGATGTCAGTGGCCGCCAGGAAGTCCATCACTGTTTGATCGCACTTCTCCAAGGGAAATAGCTCGGAGACCTGCACGTGCCGGCATCTCCCCTCTTTCCAGCCCGTCGCTTTCCCCACCGCTTTCCAGAGCCCTTTCTGCTTCTCTTTCCACCTGCTGCAGTGGCGAAAGAGGTGCTCACGCATCTGGGCAGCCGTTCCCCCGCACCACCAGCACTTGTCGTCTTCTCGGTGTCCGACCATCTAGCCGGCTTGCCCGGAGGCAGGGTTTTTAATCAGGCTTTGTCACACTCTAGTTAGAGTGAATACAGTATAAATAAAACTAAAACAAAAACGAAGCGGATCGGTTCAAATCGACCGAACCAAGCAGGGGTTCGATTCGGGTTCGATCTGAGGTTTGACTCCAACTGCAAGGTTCGACTCAAACCTCAAACTGAATCCTAAAACTTCGAACGGAAATAAGTAAGCAAGTTCTTGACCGATCGGCTTGATTTTAAGTTCAGCTTGTAGCTAATTTCAAGTTCTACAACATGAACTAAATATCAAATCGGGCAGACAAGAACTTGCTTACTTATTTTAATTCGAAGTTGTGGGGCGAATTGGTGGGGTTTAAGTTGAATGACTTGGCATGGATTCGGTTTGTCAATTGAACGAATCTCTGATGATTCGTTGCCAACATTAAAAATCGGCAAACAAAACACTAGACGAGTGACAATAAAAAGCACAATAACCAAGGAAGAAGGACCCTGATAGCATACGGGATGTTCTCAGTAGTCATAGCAGCACGGATATCCTTCACTGTGTGGTGATAATTCTGTGTACTAGGTTTCACTGTAACATAATAAGGATGGTAAGAACAGTGTGTATAGATGAAGATATGGTGTGAAGAATAGAGAGAAGGAGAAACACTTGATATATATACAAGAAAGTAGTGGTGACTATTGCAGAACCTTTGCCACTTTTGATTTCCAATCAATACCTGCCCCACCTTGTGGCACTACATAAAACAGAACAATGACAAAAGCAAGCCGCAACAACTGCAAAACTAAGAATGTCATACAACATGTAAACCTAATGAGAATGCTACAGCCATATGACCTAAATAGCTGCCAAATAGCTGTGATATTGGAAACAGTTCAGATACCTACAATATTCTCAAAGAAATAACAGTAATGGTGTTAATAATTAAAGAACATATGAATAATAACTCAGCAAATAGCATTCAAACCAGGGAACTGTTTATTGTGCCTGCAGAATGATAATTAGTAATACTTTGTCTACAATTGAAAAATTATATAAAGAATGTACAGCCCAATGTATTAAAGTTAGGTAAAGAATATAGATATGGCCTGTTGCATAGAGTCTCAGAACAGAACAATAAGACTACAGAATAGACATGTATACTGTTTCTGGTGGTTAATACTACTATATCTGTATACCTGGTGGCATTTCCACCACTGAATTTATGAAGTTGCCAATTTTATAGAGAATAAAATCTCCCATATGTTCAATCCAAGTTATCTCTCAACCAAAAAATGAACATTGCATTTGCAATGTTGATTATATCTTATCTGCTCTAGATATCATCAAATTTTTTTACTAACCAGTGTCCTTCAATTCTTGTTGGCCCATAAAAATTCAGAGTAAACAAATTTACTACTCACATTTACTCACATTAATGAAAATCAGAAAAAGCAATTCAATTATAGAATTCATTACTTCTACCATTTCTACAAAACAGTAAATACAAGTGGTAATTGCTATTAATGTATTTACTTTGTACCTTGCCACTAGGAACAGCATGTATAACTACCAAACTGAAAAAACACCCATTTATGAGAAACCCCATGCCTTATGAACCAATGGAGATCTACAGTGACCCCTACAAATGATACCATTGGTATTCGAGAGCAGACGTTGACCAATCTACATCAATACAGATTGGAGAACTCCGCAATTGACAATATTCAAGTACTACTTTCATGTATATTTCTCAAGTCCTCGTTGCTTGTCTCCTATCTCTTCACTCTGTAAGCTAAGACTATATACATGGTTCTCGCCCATGACAGTTTTACACTGCCATCCAGCATACAAGGATCATTAGGGCTTGGTTTCCACCAGGATGCATATCTGATTGTATGCCATGTATCCGTAGCCCTCCTGCACTATATTTACTGGGTGGTTGGTTGCTGTGTTCCTGGTGATGCCTGTGTGTGCTGGAACCCAGTGGGATTTATCCTTGATGGCGTGGGAAGACATTGCCTCAACATGCCCATTGACTGGTCTCATGTATTGCGGCCTGAACTGTTGGCACAGGATTTGGCCTGAAAGGTCTACAAGTTTCAAGATAGCCAGTGAAGCTGAGAGAATCAACTGAAGTGTGATTGCGAATGGTATGAATCACAATGGAGACTCATATATGATTGGTCACTCGCCAGGAGCATAGCCACTTGTATATTTGTCATGTATGTTTATGATGCTTCTTTAACCAAGGTTCAGGTTTTTCATTGCTTTCCTTGAGTATATCGAGTATAGATTTCTTCTGTAGTTAGTTCTGAAGATAATCACTTTTGTACAATAGTTAATCAATCCTCCAGTATACTTGATCGCTCTCAACATGGACAAAGAAGGTAAGACAATATTTGTTTGGAATTCTGCTTGCAAGTTACTGAAGATTATTTCCTTTGAGATTTGTTTCACCTGCATTGCCTCTGCACTCTGAACAATCTTTCCAAGTGTGATTCTAATTGCCCACTGCTTAGTATTGAACACCTTCATTCATTCCATATTATGGGAGTTGCAGTATCACAGAATCTTGCGCAGTATACATAAAATTTAGCATGGGGAATGCCACGGTTGTGACGAGTGAGGATCAAAGAGGGAGTAAGGATCGATGAAGGGAAAAGGCAATGCGAAGGAAATCAGGTTTTTATGGAAGGAATCAGGTTTTGAAGGAAGGAATCAGGTTGCGTTGGAAGGAATCAGGATTTGTTGGTTGCGTTGTAAATATGGTATGATGGATATGGCGTAAGCCCCAGGTGGAAAGGGTTGCGTGCATAGTTGGGTGGAGTTAGGATGTATTTTGGAACGAGTGAGCAAAGGTGACGACGGTCGCGTTAACTGTATATAAGGATGATGGATTCGCGGAGGATAGGTTGGTTCTTCACTCGTTCTCTAGTCTACAAAACAATCAATAGCTTCGGCACCAACCTTTGTCCACTGCTGTGATTCCGGATTTCAAGTCTCTAGTTGTTACGCAGTACCCGCGATCACTGCACCCTTATGTTTGGTTTTTATAACCCCTACAACTTCGAGCCTTGAACTCTTGACAGAAGAACGCATCTACAATCGATTCTACCTGTTATATTTCAGTATATGTGCCGCTACTTGCATCAAAACGGTTGTTACTTATGCTACAGGCCTTGCAATTCTCTTTGCTCCATGTTTAAATCAGTGGGAAACTTCGAAAACAAACTCACAGTACACAGCTTCTGGAGGCATTCCTGCGTTGTGTGCCTGTGAAAACATTGACGAGAAGGATTCATACTGTGTTAAATGCCAGCATACGATAGCAATAAATCACAACAATCTCGAATCAATTTCTTCGACCTAGCTGGTCAAACCATCAACCTCTGTTAAAAAGAACACCTGTACGCCTTTGATAGCATCGACACTATCCTCAACGAACCCGAGGAACCTTTGGAATCACATTTCTGGGACGAACCACAAGCAGTATCCTCTTGGAATAGTTACTGGACAGAAGCAGCAAGCAACGGAGGAGGCCGCCAAATCGATGACACAGTATGTAAAAATTTCTGGACCAAATATTTCGGTCTTCACGTCGATTGCCAGGAGGAAGAACCGTGCTACTGCGAACACAATTGTGGAGGAACACACATGACAATCGGCAGAGCAGCAAAAGTTCAATCAACGAAATCAGAATCCACGATCAAGGCAACACAGAAGGATATGGGCCGCCAAATCTTGTGGGCGGATTACAAAAAACGAAAAGCAAATGAGGGAAAGGGAGTTGACCGCAAATTACACCCGGCCCCCTTACCAACCCCGCTGATCATCGTAACAACACCCAGCAAATACGAGGTATTCTTCTAGTAGATGGTCAACCCATTTTCTCAAGCAGAAATCGAAGCAGCAGTCCAACCAATCCAAACAAATATTAACCAGGTGGCAGACTGCCTGAACAGAAAACGGCGATCAAAGTTCATCGCAGCCAACCTCCTCGCAGCAGCCTCTGAACACCACCGCCAAGATGTCAGGAGAATCTTCAAGACCAACCCGCAATGTCACTATGACCGGAGCATTACAGGTGGAGCTGGAAATTGTGGCAGCAAAGAATACAGAAGCCATCAACGAAACATAGCTCAGGGATCACAACAGGGATATCAACAAAGGCCTAACAGCACTGAGCCAACTACCAACGACCAGCAGATTGAACGAAATGCTCAAGGAACAGCAATCTGTGATGAATGCGGAAGTACGAATATCGGAATTGCTGACAGAAGGAGAAAAAGTCGTCCAGGAATGTGACAATCTGAAGCAGGAGTTACTGCTTACCCAACAAGCAACGGCCGCCGCGGAAACACCACAGGCATACAATCATGGGGACCTGGAAGAAGAAGTCCGGATCCTAAAACAGATATTGGAGGAGGCGAATCCACACCTGGCGGAATTGAAAAAAGATTTGGAGGATGCTCAGGTTCAAATGGAGATATTTAGAGATCTGGCGGCGGAAAATCGACAACAGATAACTAGGATCCTGAAGTTGACAGAGTGAAGAAGGGTAGAAACAGGAGCAAGAATGGATAGAGAAGAGCGAGAAGAAAAGGTGAATGTCATCACCAGCTTCTCAGGAGAAGATAGGAATGAACTTCGAGGGTGGAAGGTGCAGTTGGCATTGAAAATAGCCGGAAAACCAAAGGCATTCACCAACGAACAGAAGAAGCCGAGGTATGCAGTAGGATGTCTAAAAGAGGTGGCTCTGGCACAGTTAATGCCACACTGCGACAAAATCTCAGGGGATGTAATGCTCAATACCCTGAAAGACCTAATTGACCTGCTGGATGGAGCATTCGGAGATCAAGACAGAGCAGCAACAGCAAAGAGGGAACTCGAGAAACTCACACAACGAGACCGCAAATTCTCCCAGTACTACACCGAATTTCAAAGATACGTAGTAGACACCAAATGGAACGAAGATGCACAACTAGATGAACTACGAAAGGGACTATCCAACGAGCTCAAAGACTCCATACAACACATCGAGGAGACAGAAAGCATGATACAATTCGTCAAGATGGTGTCAAAAAGAGACTCGCAACTGAGAAGGAGAGTGGCGGAAAAGACATCTCGGAAATGGGAGGGTTACAAAAAGTCTGATTCGACAATCAACACCACATCCGCCCCAGACTCTGCACCAGCAGGATCAGTCGCAGGTTATCACAGCCCCGCTCCAATGGACCTCTCAGCAGTTAAAGGAAAGAAGATCACATCTGATGAAAGAAAGAGACGAAGGGAAGGAGGATAATGTATGTACTGTGGGGATAGCAGATATTTCGCGGCATCATGCCCAAGGAAGTTGAAAGCAGCATCAGGACACACAGAGGTGTCACCCTTCAAAAAGGCAGCAAACGAAGGTGACGCAGATTCAAGTACAGGAAAAGGAAAACAAGGGGCGTTGGGAAAAGTTTAGTCCAGTGCAATAAGGATGGCAATTGTGCTGGAAACGAATCTCCTTTGTCAGTTAATGCTAGTTTTGGTATTTCGCAGTTTTCTATATCAAGCGCAGAAATCAAAGAGTTTTCTATGGAAAGCAAACATCTCGTTGTGAAATGCTCGCTGAAAATACAAGACAAAATCATTGATACCCACGCTTTGATAGACTGCGGAGCTACTGGAATAGCATTTTTGACAAAGATTTCGTCTGCCATCACCAATTACAAGAAAAAGAATAAAACGAATCAAGAGAATTGGAAGTTATAGATGGAAGGCCCATCGAATCAGAAACCATTACCACTATGGCAAAACTGCACTTAGGCATATGCGGACATCAGGAGCAACTACCAGCATTCATTACGAAACTTGGATACTATCCAATTGTACTTGGATTACCATGGCTACAACTTCACGATGTTACAGTCAAGTTTCAAAAGAAAAGAACAGGATTCGAAAGCAATTATTGCCAGAAGCATTGTCAACATCAGCCGAGCGTATGGGTATGGGGAAATCATATGGAAACAGCGGAACCCGATGGGCCAAAACTGGACATATGTGCCATAGCAGCAGCCCCATTTATGAGACGGAATAGCAAGGAGAAACTCAAAGTGTACACGGTAACCTTATATTAAATCAACAAGGCCCTAGAAGTGAAGGACCTTCAAGAAAAACCACTGGAACAGTTAATCCCTAAGGAATATCATGAGTTTCTCCCTCTCTTTGATAAGGTGATCACTGAAAGATTACCACCACATGAACCATAGGATCATCAGAATACACTCCAAGACAGATTCACCCCACCTTTCGGACCAATATACAGCCAGTCAAGAGAAGAACTTCAGGTCCTGAAAGAGTGGATTGAAAAGAACTTATCAACGGGATTCATCAGATCTTCATCATCACCATGTGGAGCTCCGGTGTTGTTCACTCCTAAACCGAATGGAGGCTCACGACTATGTGTGGACTACCGAGGACTCAACGACGGAACGATAAAAAACCGAAATCCGTTACCATTAATCCAGGAAACCCTGCTGAGATTATCAAAAGCCAAATGGTACACCAAACTGGATGTCCGAAATGCCTACAACATGATCCGAATAGCAGAAGGAGACGAATGGCAAACGGCCTTTAGAACCCGTTATGGCCTGTTCGAATCCCTCGTTATGCCCTTCGGACTGATCAATGCACCAGCTAGTTTTCAGGAATTCCTCAACGATACTCTTCGCCCCTTTCTGGATCTCTTCTGTATGGCGTTCCTGGACGACATCCTTATCTACAGTGACAACTTAAAAGAACGTAAGGAACACGTCAGAGCAATAATGACAACGCTTAAGGAGGCCGGTCTGTATCCCAAGGTGGAAAAATGCGAATTCCATCAACAGGAAGTGAAATATCTGGGATTGATAGTTGGAGTAAATGGGATTAGAATGGATCCAGAAAAAGTAACAGCGGTTAAGGAGTGGGAAGCACCCGGTAAGGTTAAGGAAGTTCAAGCGTTCTTAGAATTCGCAATCTTCTACCGAAGGTTTATAAGAAACTATTGCAGGGTGGTACAACTATTAACAAAACTTACGAAAAAATTGGTACCTTTCCACTGGGGCCCAGATCAAAAGTGAGCATTTGCCGAAATGAAGGAAGCATTTACAACACTACCAGTCATAGCACATTTCGATTACGAAAAGGAAATCGTCCAGGAAACCGATGCACCGAGTTACGTATCCGCAGGAGTATTATCACAGTACGACAATCAAGGAACCCTGCACCTAGTGGCATCCTTCTCAAAGAAACACACACCAGTGGAAGAAAATTACGAAATCTATGATCACGAGCTGGGAGCCATTGTTAAATGCCTGGAACAATGGAAACCGGATTGCGAAGGGTCAGTACATCCTATTAAAATACTGACAGACCACAATAATCTCGAATACTTCATGACATCAAAGCCACTCAATAGAAGGCAAACAAGATGGTCTGAATTCCTATCAAGATTCAAGTTTAAGATTATATACCGTCCAGGAAAACAGTGTCAGAAGCCCGATGCACTCACCAGAATGCCAGGAGACATTCCTCCAAAGGAGGGGGAAGAAAAAACCCAACAAATTGTGCTAAAGACGGAAAATGTTGATTAAACAATACAGCAGTGATTGGTGGTAGCGTTTGTGGAAGTAGTCAATCGAGAAGCAGATGAAACTAATCCAGAGGAGCTATGGAACTGGATCAAAAGGGTGTGCAAGGACTGCCCGTATGACAGCCGCGAGGGACTGTGTGCCAACGCCACGGAAATTGTTGTGGAAAACATTTCGAAGAAACTTCAACCGATTGAGGATCATCACGATACACCAGCAGCAGGACATCCAGGACGAGCAAAAACCTTAGAACTCCTCAAAAGAAATCATCAATGGCCAGGTATGAGGAAGAACATGGACAGGTACGTACGAAACTGCCACATATGTCAACGCAGCAAAGCAACTCACCAGAAAATCCACGGATGGCTCAAACCACTGGAAGCACCACAACAACCATGGAAGAATTTAAGCATGGACTTCGTGGTAGGGTTACCAGAAAGCAAAGAGTACAATGCCGTATGAGTAGTAGTGGATAGACTGTCGAAAATGCAGCACTTAGTACCATGCCGAGACGATACAGATGGAAGGAAACTGGGAGAAATGTTTATACGAGAAGTGTTCAAGTTACATGGGTTACCAGACACCATAGTGTCGGATAGAGGGCCTCAGTTTGCGTCGGAGATCTGGAGACATATCTGCGAAAGACGGGCAATGCAACAAAAGCTGTCGACCGCATTTTATCCACAAACCGATGGCCAAACAGAACGAATGAACTGCATTATGGAACAGTACCTCTGGGCCTTCGCCAATTATCAACAGAACGACTGGACACAGTGGCTACCAATGGCAGAATTCGCGTCGAACAATCACGCCTCAGAAACCACAGGATGCTCACCATTCTTTGGCAATTACGGATTTCATCCAAGAATGACCTTCAGTCAACATCCGATTCAGAATGGAAACGATATCAGGCAACTAAACGCAAATACCATCTGCCAGAAAATTAACGATATCTTCCAACAATTGAAGTCTGACATGACTCGAGCACAAGATATTCAAGCGGAACAATCAGACAAACATCGACGAAAGGGGGTGCAGATGGAGATTGGGGACTGAAAGTGGACAGACGCCAGGAACATTACAACACAACGACCCAGCAAGAAACTTGACTGGAAACGTCTGGGACCCTACACTATTACGGAGGCCATCAGTCCATGGGCCTATCGGTTACCGTTACCCAAGGACCTTCACATCCATCCAGTACAACCAATCTCCTGTTTGACAACAGTATCGAAAGACCCCTTGCCAGGACAACTCGAATCCCTACCACGGGCAGTTATCGTGGACGGAGAAGAAGAATATGAAGTGAAACGCATCGATGATTGAAGGATATTTCGACGACAATTGCAGTATTTGGTCAGGTGGAAGGGCTACGATGAGAAAAGCTGGGAACCAGCACTCAACGTAGACGGAGTCCAAGCAATTGACGTTTTTCATGCGGAACAACCTGGCAAGCCCGGATCAACAGCTTCGTGGGAACTTAGCATGTGGGGGGGGAGCTACTGTCACGGTTGTGACGAGTGAGGATCGAAGAGGGAGTAAGGATCAATGAAGGGAAAAGGAAATACGAAGGAAAACAGGTTTTGATAGAACGAATCAGGTTTTGATGAAAGGAATCAGGTTTCGTTGGAAGGAATCAGGTTTCGTTGGTTGCTGTGTAAATATGGCGTGATGGTTATGGCGTAAGCCCCAGGTTGAAAGGGTTACGTACATAGTTGGGTGGAGTTAGGATGTATTTTGGAACGAGTGAGCAAAGGTGACGACAGTCGCGTTAACTGTATATAAGGATGCTGAATTCGCGGAGGATAGGTTTGTTCTTCACTCGTTCTCTAGTCTACAAAACGATCAATAGCTTCGGCACCAACTGTTGTTCACTTCTGTGATTCCGGATTTCGAGTCTCTAGTTGTTACGCTGTACCCGGCATCACTGCACCCTTACGTTTCATTTTTATAGCCCCTACAACTCCGAGCCTTGAACCCTTGACAGGGAACCGCCCACTACATTTGAAGATAAAGGCAGAAATTAAATTGGTCTGGACAGCAACTCTCTGAAGCCGGAGCTACAGCAGGCGAGGTTGCCAGGTTGCTGTTGCATGCATGTTGGTGTAAGAAACGATCAGTGATCTCCTCTTATTTCGCACAGTTAGTTCAACTCCAACCACTCCCTAGAAGTGCAATCGATATGGGCAAACAAAGAATCAGGCATCAGGGAGCTGGTTGGTCATATGCCCAGGCAGATGATTTTCAAATTCATTTCAGTGTTGCCCATGTGAGAGGTCATGAGAAGGTTGCTCTATCAGCTAGCTACCAACGTGGTGGTCGATCGTGCCAGTACCAGGTAACCTGGTCAGTGCGCTTCAGCAGAGCCGCACCTGATGTACACGTCTGAACCTCCCACAACTACCACCGCTCCAAGACATCCAGCACCAGCCCCCAAAATGAAGCACAAAAAAAGAGAATCCAGCTCAAAACCCGTTTCTTATCATTTCAACATTCATCTATTCACCAGCACACTCTTTTCTGGATGGTAGTGTCGCAGTAAACCTCTGCAGCCGCATTTCAAGTTGGCCAACGGTTGCCATTCCGGTTCGGGATATTCAAGCAAATGTATCCTCTATCGTAGGGATTTGGCCGAACTGCCGTGATGCTCGAGAAAAGGCTTCAACTTCATACTTCGGGTCCTCCACGGTCAAAGTATGCAATGGTGGTGGTGGGAGATGTTTCCCGCCGCAATCCACACGATCGCGTTTCAAACAGAAGAAGTTAAAAACATTGGACATATTCCAGTGAGCTGGGGTGTTCAACCTGAAAGCGTTGGCACAGATGGCTTTGGTATTGCAAAACAGCCTGCAAAACGGCTTTGAAACTTTCTGGAATTGAGATTTGCCGACTGTGTGTAAGGGCGAGTACAGGCTGGTAAGGCTCTGTACGGGCTGGTATGTCAATTGGGGTCGGTACGGTTGCAAACGAGAATAAGTCATTTAGTATGATTGTGTATATGTAAGATAATCGCTACCGTACGATGGCAGCCGTGCAGAGTCTACTTAAGGTTGGTGCTTACTCAGCCTCGGCTCTGAGCCTTGCCGGCAGCCGCAACCCTAACCACTAAGGCATGACCTCTGCCATTACATCATCCTCCTCTCTCGGCGCAGACCTCCTGGGCTGCTAAATATATATACATGAAGAAGAAGTAAGATCCAGGTTCGTGCACCTTTGTATAGGCCTCGCACGTCATCATAAGTCCCACAACCGATCAGAGAGCCAATCAGGCAACCTCACGGTGGATTCGGTGCACGGGGAAATCCACCTCCAGTGGTAGGTGGTAAAACCCGTGCCGACGCCATTTGTACCGGGCCGAAATCCATAAGAAGAGAAGAATCAAGAAAGGGGAAAACTCAAAAGCGCCAATTTCGGCCAAATTCCTCCAAATCCTCCAAATCCTTCGTGGTTTTCCAATTACCTCCGGGGTTTATCCGGATTCTCCCGATGGAACCCGTCGACTAGCTCTTGAGCATTCTCGAGGTTTTCTGCGGGCTCCCAGCTCGTTCGGATGTAGTTGTAGCCTGCCCACTGAACTAAGTAGTGGAGACGTCGATAACATCGTTTTGAGTCAAGGATTCGTTCGACCTCCCATTGGTCAGAATCGTCGACTATTGTCGGCTGAGGCTCTGACGGCGGCTGGCCGGCGATTGGGGGCGTGTATGGGTCGAGCAGAGAAACGTGGAAGACGTCATGAATTCGCATCGTTCTGGGAAGGTCTAGTTTGTAAGCGTTCTTATTGATGACCTTACTCACCGTATATGGGCCTGCTCTCTTATAGTCCAGTTTCTTAGACGGCCTCGTCGTACGGATGTTTCTCGTCGATAGCCAAACTTTATCTCCGACCTCGAAGGTGACTTCTTTGCAGCTGGCGTACTTGGCTTGCCGCGCTTGAGCTTCCAGTATATTTTCGCGGAGCTTTTGGTGTGTCTCAGCTAGTGCTGCCGTCATCGCGTCTGCTTGAATCTCCGTCCTCATGTTAGAAGGGGTCTTCGGAGCCTTGAACTGCAGGGACGGATGGTAGTTGTAATTGGCCCAGAAAGGAGTCATCCTCGTCGAGTGGTGCACGGAGTTGTTGTATGCGAACTCGGCCAATGGGAGAAGCTCAACCCAGTTATCCTGCTCGTAGTTGCAAAAGGCTCGGAGGTATTGCTCCATCGTGTGATTTTGCCTCTCCGTCTGGCCATCCGTCTGTGGGTGGAAGGCTGTCGAGAGTCGGCGGTCAGTACTCATATGGGAACATACCCTCGTCCAGAATCGGCTCGTAAATTGGCCTCCTCGATCGGTGACGATGTTGTCGGGCACACCATCCTTGCAAATGACATGCTCGAAGAAGAGTCTGGCCAGTTCCGGTGAATCAACGTCCTTTCGGCATGGCAGGTAGATGGCCATTTTCGTTAGCCGATCGACAATGACTAAGATTCCCGTGTACTCGGATGCAGTTGATTCCGACAAGTCAGTGACAAAGTCCATCGTGACGCCTTCCCAGGGTCGTTTCGGGGGTGCCAAGGGCATCATTGTGCCATGTCGAGCATGCCGTGGGGCCTTGACGCGGTGGCAAACTTCGCAGCCGCTGACGTACTTCCTTATGTGCGTGTCCATCGCGGGCCAATAGAAGTCCCTAGAAACTAGTTCAGTGGTCTTGAGAGCTCCGAAATGACCTGATTCGGGGTTGTCATGAAAGAGACTTATCACTCTAGTGCGAAGCATTTCGTCTGCGGGAACGTATATCCTCCCTTCGTAAGTCAGAGCTCCTGCGACGACCTTCCATTGGTTCTCATCTTCGGGGGTGTTTGACATGGGCGAGTCGACTATCTTCGCGTTCACGTCGATTGCCAATGTGTCGGAAGACAAGGCCTTCTGAATCGCCGGTAGGAGATCATCGTACGGTTCAACTTCAGGTGTAATGGCCCTCACTGCCAGGGTTGCCAAGAGTCGGCCAATGGGCTTCTCGTAGCCTTGCTCGTAGTCGGGCCGTCTAGACGGGCCGTCGGCGGGGTTTTTGACGCCTTCCAAATGTTCGATGCTGAAGTCGTACGCCGAGAGAATTTCCGACCACCTAGCTTGTCGCCGTGAGAGCACTTTGGAAGTTTGGAAATACTCAAGGTTCTTGTGGTCACACCGCACTAAAATCTTGTGCCTGGCTCCTTCGAGATAGTGACGCCACTGCTTCATGGTCTCGACGATGGCGAGGACCTCACGGTCGTACGTATCGTAGTTCTGCTCGGCTGGCGAACACTTTCGAGAGTAAAAATTGACTGGCCGGAGGGTTCCAAAGCCATCAAACTGATTTAGGATGCCTGCAATCGCAAAGCCGCTCGCATCGGTCTGGAGAACGATTGGCTTCACCGTGTCAAAATGCTGCAGAATCGGGGCTGCGGTGAAGGCCTTTTTGAGTTTCCGGAAAGCCAGCTCGGCCTCCCGAGTCCATTCCCATTTGTTCTTTCCAAGGACTCCCGACTTTCTGTGCCGAGGTCGGTTCGACGAAGGCCCTAGTTTCTCGGCACCAGAGGGGTTGTCTGCCTTCTTTAGTAACTCCGTGAGGGGAACGGTCACCTTGGCATATTTTCGGATGAACCTCCGGTAGAAGTTTGTGAATCCGAGCAGCACTTGGACGTCGTGAACTGACTCAGGAGTCGGCCAATCCTCGATTGTTGATATTCGGTCCGACTCCATGCCGACTCCTTCCGAACTGATCACAAAGCCGAGGTAGCCCACCTCCGAGACTCCAAATTGGCACTTTTCCGCCTTGCAATAGAGTCCGAACTCTTGGAGTCGTTCCAGCACCTTTCGTACGTGTTCATCGTGATCCTTCTCGTTTGTCGAGTAGATGAGAATATCATCAAGGTAGCACACGGCAAAGTCATCAATGTAGGGACGCAGGCAATCGTCGATATAAGTCTGAAAAGTAGCCGGTGCATTCGTCAAGCCGAATGGCATGACTTTGTACTCGAATTGACCGTATCGGGTTCGGAATGCCGTCTTGTACTTGTCACCCTCCTTGATTCGAATAAGGTGATAGGCTCCGCGGAGGTCAAGCTTTGTGAAGACCCTGGCACCTCCTACACGGTCAAGAATCTCTGAAATCAACGGGAGAGGGTACCGGTTCTTAACTGTCTCCTCATTGAGCGCGCGGTAGTCCACACAAAGCCTTAATCCTCCATCCTTCTTCTTGGCAAAAAGTATCGGTGCCGCCGCCGGCGATGATGACCGGTGAATAAACCCATTTGCTAGGTTCGTCTCGATGTAAGCCTTTAGAGTCTTTAACTCGACCTCCGACAGGTTATAGATGCGCCCATATGGTAACTTGAAACCGGGCTCGAGATCAATCGCGTGGTCAATCGGGCGGTGCGGCGGGAGTGTCTCGGCCTTAGCCTTACTGAAGACCTCCACGAACTCACGATACTTTGCGGGGATGCGGCCTCCATCGTCAGTGGCTATAGTTTTTGACCTCGCTCCATCTAATCTCGTTAGCTGTGTGCTGTCAATCTCGTCTGATGGAGGGTAAGGAATCCCGGAAGCCTGGAAAAGAACGGTTCGCCCATGAAAGAGCCAAGCCCCGCCGTCCAGTTACTTCCTTCGTGACTCGGCGAGCCGGTAGCAGTCATTCAAGCCCCGCATTGTTGGTAACTCTTCTGCCGCAACTACTGCCGCAGCTCCTGCTCGCTCGTCCAGCTTATGTGGTTTCTCCCACCTTTGTCGGTGGTGCCTTCCATGGAAGCTCCCAGCAATCCTGTGCGATCGTGAAATCGTATGGCGAAAGCCTCGACAACCTCGTCGCTAGCTAGTAGGTCGTCGAATGCGGTGGCTCCGAGCATGTGTATGTCTGGAGGTTTATTTTCTTCACCGCCCTTCTGCAGAGAGTCGTTGCCCTCCGCCTGCGAAGGTTCCGACGTCACGTTGGTGACCGCCGGTGTATTTGCATCGCCGATTGGGGTCCGCAGAGAAAGAAGTCGTCCAGAATTCCAGTCGATGTCCGGGTTTCTCGCCTTGAACCACGGCAAGCCCAGCACTAGGTCGTATGTTTTCATCGGAACGACTAGCACCTCCAATTCGTCAACTGGGGCTAGGTGTTGGAAATACTGAACCGAGAAGCTGGTTTTTCGGCTCTCTTTCGCAGACATCATCATTTGGCCGTTGAGGCCCTGGGTGGAGGTGAATGCGGGTTCGTGTCTTAGCCCAAGTCGCTTGAGCAGCCTTGGTGCCATAAAGATGCTTGTCGTGCCGCAATCGATGAGCGCTCGAACGCGCTGTATCTCACCGTGTCGATCCCGAATTTGTACTTCGTGAACGATGTGCGATGAATCTGGTTTCTCTGTACCACATAAGTATTGACTTGAAAAGAGAGCCCTGGGTGGCTCCAAAATAACTCTCGATTTGAGGGCTAATCGGTGGGGTTGGATCTCATCTATAGTTGCTAACAACGCCCTCGTTCCTAACATCTCCAGCCCCAACTCCTGCTCGTCCAGCCTCTCCCGCCGGGCTAGGTGCCGGGAGAGGTATGTGAGTTTTTTGACTGCTGGGTGTCGAACGATTTTTGACGTTTCACCTGGTGTCCGCCTCCACCCCCGCCTGGGTTGGAGTCTAGTTCGGGCAAATTTGGCCTGCTGTACCTGGTGCAGTGGTGAGTTTTATGATCTTTGCTTCCGCACCGTGTACACTGCTGGTTGGCCTTTCGGTTTTCGTAGACGTCTTTTGAGGTCCAGAGTGCCGGCGGTAAGTTGGAACGATTGCCTCCTCCGCCGGACATTCCGTGTTTGTAGGACTTGCCGCCACCTCCGCCTGACGATTTCTGGGTCTGTGTGGTTCCCGATGGTTCGGAGATGGACGGCCGGTACGTTCGTTTTCCGCCTTTGTTTGACGATTCCGGGTTTTGTTGACCGCCGGGTTTCTTTCCGTCGCTCGGGGTATGTATGACCTCCGACGCTGCGGCCTTGTCGAATAGCTCCTCGACTGATTCGATTCGTCCAGATTTCGGGGTTATTGGCCCGATCTTATTTTTGAGATGGTGCCGCAGGCCTCCCCAGGCCATATCGTAGCGTGCTATCTCCAGCTCCGGTAAATTCCAACCGGCCTGTCTCCAATTAGCTTTAATACGATTTG
Source organism: Trichophaea hybrida (assembly GCA_015178995.1). Classification (NCBI taxonomy): domain Eukaryota; kingdom Fungi; phylum Ascomycota; class Pezizomycetes; order Pezizales; family Pyronemataceae; genus Trichophaea; species Trichophaea hybrida. The sequence continues at coordinate 21,905 of WHVE01001180.1, forward strand.
CATAGACTCTAACCGGTTCGTTTGGCAGTTGAATATATTCGTCCATCATTTTCATCACTTCACGAATGCGACGGTCTTTGTCTCCATAGATCCGGTTGATCTCTTCCGCGAAGAGGTCGAAATTCTCCAAGCACGGATCTGAATCCGCCCGTAGGTCGCTAGCCCATTCGGCCGGGTCTGTCATTGAAGTCTGCTGCTGAGTAGGGTCATGATGGTTACTCCATGAATCGAGAAGAGAGACCTCATAATGCACTTGGTCGGGTCCGCCACGTGGGAATAAATGTTTGTGAGAGTTGAAATTGGAGCGTAGCGCGTCGAGAAACTTGTCTAACTCCTTTGCTCCGCCGCAAAATCGCATTGGCGCGACCATATCGAAAATCTTGGGTTTCGCAAGGGTGGCAGTCTCCTGTTTGGCGCGTTCCAAGGCCAATCGTTCCCTTTCGAGGGCCAATCGTTCTTTCTCAGCTCTCAACCAATCGGCTTGTTGATCCATCATGGCTTTGATCAATTTGTTCTGCGCCGACATTTCTCGGATGTCTTCGTCGGTGATGGCTGATCGGATGTTATTGTAGTCATGAATGCTGGTAGAGTGCTCGGCGTCCTCGTCGTCCTCGTCGTCCTCGACTTCGGTTTCCGGCTCGGCCATCGGAGTGATGCTGATTCTAGGTCTCAGTGTTCGTCGGCTTCCCGACGTAGAAGCTGCTGCTTGGACCGTTTCTTCACTCCCGCGATCATCAGTGACGCGTAAATGAGTTCTAGTTGGTATCTTGGGGGGCATCTTGATGCTATTGAGTATGGAATTGACTTATTCGGGTCTTTTTTGAGAGTTATCGGAGGGTTCTCCAGGCGTTGTATACGTGTCAGACGCGTCGAGAAAATGGGGTAAATATCGCGAATTCCCGTGAGCGAAACGTGACCGCTGACTGAAAAGCAATTATAGTGTAATGGCGAGTACAGGCTGGTAAGGCTCCGTACGGGCTGGTATGTCAATTGGGGTTGGTACGGTTGCAAACGAGAATAAGTGATTTAGTATGATTGTGTATATGTAAGATAATCGCTACCGTACGATGGCAGCCGTGCAGAGTCTACTTAAGGTTGGTGCTTACTCAGCCTCGGCTCTGAGCCTTGCCGGCAGCCGCAACCCTAACCACTAAGGCCTGACCTCTGCCGTTACACTGTGATTTTGTTAGATTTGCATAGCCGATCAGGAGCAGCATGCTATCGAGAAAAACCCAATTACCCACTTGGAAATCGTACAGGTGGCGTGATGTATCAGTTTCCAAAAGCATTTTTGTTTGCACTCCCTCGAAACGCTCTCTCAACATGCTGAGATCTGACATCATTTGTTCGGCGAATTAGTCTGCTTCCACACAGATTTTCGGCTCCTGGATGGCACTCGGCGTTGGTACCAGCATATCAATCGGCATCCTCAACACGAATCCCACATCGGCCCAAAACGGAGCAGTCTTGAGAGACTTATGGTATGCTGCGTTGTGGGTGAATTCAGCCAATGGTGGCAGGCGGTCCCACTCCTTGGGGCACTGAACCATGTACCACTTGAAATAGCGTTCGACGACCGCATTCAGATTCTCCACTTGGCTGTCTTTTTGCGGATGATAGGCAGTACTGTGACGGTGTTTGATTCCCAGTTGGGCTGTCAGGGATCACCGGAGATCTGACATATAGCGTGTTTCCCTATCGGAGATAATGTTATCCGGAATTGCCCTATTTCGAATCCACATTTCAATATACTCTCGGCAGAACGCGTCTGCGGTTAGATCCTGTTCCCTTGCTGCTTTCCATCAAACTCTCTGGGTTAGTGGATCGACAATCGTAATTATGCAGTTGCAGCTGTGTCTGGCAGTAGCTGGTAATTCAGTAATGAAATCGATATTAACCAATGAAGTCCATGTCTGTGACATTGGCAGCTGTTGCAGCCAGCCATACGAGTGTTGATTGGAATGTTTGACACAGTGGCGAACGTTGCAACCTTGAACGCATGGCTGTACGGGCTGAGCCAACTGAGGCCAATAAAATCGTGATACAATGGCCGCTGCCGTGTTTTCCGCTCCTTGGTGTCCTGCCCCAAGTATTGAGTCATGGGCTTCCAACATAACATTGCTTCGTTGTCCAGCAAAATGCAGAGCGCCCCAGTGTCCCTTCGAAAAAGAAGGCCATGATCCAGTCGGAACAGCCATGCTCGCACCACGTTTTTCCGATGGTACTTTTCATTCAAAAACTGTGATGCCCGATTTCCTGCCTCGTCGGGTACATTGGCTTCCCCATGAAGGACATTGACAATTTGACTGATATAAGCATCTTCTACCAGTAGCTTACACACCTCTTGCTTCCATTTCTCCATGCCATGGATTTGCAGTTCCATGGTAGTTATGCTGATGGTGGCTGATGGGGTTGCCAAAACCGAATGGTGAATCCTGCTCAACGTATCTGCCACCAGATATGGCGCTCCTGGGAAGTATTCGATTGAACAGTCCATCTACTGCAATTTATCCAGGTGTCGCAATTGGCAGTTACAAAGCTTCTGCTGGCTCAGGATATGCTGCAGCGACACGTGGTCCATGTATACTGATGTATGTCGATTGCACAGGTAAGGCTCCCAGTCAAGTAAATTGTCATAGGTCGCCAACAACTTGCGGTCATTTACTGCGTAGTGCGTCTCGACGTCATTGTAATTTTCGAGAGATGACGCCCCGCGGACGTTCTACCAGCCAGTCCTCCGGTCCCCTGGGTTGCTGTTGAGCCGGAACACCTCCGATCACCAGGTCAGATACATTGGTATGAAGGATATAGTCTCACTCAGGATTGCTTTGTCCCAGCACCGGAGCAGATGCCAAAGCCCTCTGAATCTTGTGGATGTCTGCCTGATGTATCCGAAGCAACAGAAACGCGCTATATTCAGATGTCATTGTGTATAACTGTGTGGTCCGGTGCGCGAACTGGAGCACGACTTTCCTACAGTAGCCTGCCAATCGCAGGAATGACCGAAGATGGACTGTGCTCTCAGGTATCGGCCAGTCATTTATGGCTGCGATTGATGTGTTCTCTGTGTAGATAGGACTCAAATTGACCATGAAACCGTTGAACGACGTCTCAGTAGCTCCAAAAATGAACTTTCGCTCATTCAATCGAAGTTGAGCCGCCGTAATTGCCAGCAGGATAGTATTCACATGCATCTTATGTTCGGCCAAACTGTGCGAGAAACTCCACACGTCATCCAAATATACAATTGCAAACTTCTTGTACGGGCCCAAGATGCGATACATGGCGCGCATAAGTGCTCAGGGCACGTCAGCCAGCCCAAACGGAATCACCATCCACTCATTGAAGCCATCCGGAGCGACGATGGCTGTCTTGAGCCCGTCGTCTGGGTGTATGCACATCTGATGGGAGCCACTGCCTATGTTGAGCTTGGTAAATACCCTGCAACCGCGTAGTCAATCAATGAGATCTTCTATGTATGGAAGTGGGTACTGGTCTCTGGTAGTGATTGCATTTAGGCCTCTGTAATGAACGCACATCCGAAGTCCAGAGCCATCCGGTTTGTTGACAACGATCACTGGTGCTGCGAATCGGCAGTGGCTGTCAGTAACCCAGCCATTGGCCAGTGACTTGGCAAT
>WHVE01001181.1:0-25491 GCA_015178995.1 Trichophaea hybrida
GATTTCTTCGTTCTGGGGCCAAGGATACCACTGCAGTCGCAGCTAAAGATTGACACCACCTTGGTAAAGCTCGTGTGTATACCACTGAGGATGTGGTGCAGCTCAGAGAAGAGAGAGAGAGGATTGATCAAGAAAAAACAGCCAAAACCAAAAAGCGCCAGGATATGGCTGCAGCTAAAGCAGCACCAGCAGGAAAGGGACTCAAAGGGTCCTAACATGCGGAAAAGCAAGGTGTAGGTTCGAAGAAGGTGGATACAAGTTGTCTTAGTGATTGGAAGGATGAGGAAGAAGATATCACAGATGGAGGGGGGTGGGATGATGAGAAAAGCGAGGGGGAGGAAGGCTCAGTTATATATGTTAGAAGTAGGCCATGCCTAGTTGATGTCATAGAGGATGGAGACAGTGGAGAAGAGGTCTATGGTCAATCTCCAGTAGTTACACGGTCAGGGAGAGTTGTTAAGAGCGGTCATTTGACTTAATAAATGTCACCTCCTGGTGGTCAGTTTCCCGGTCTTGGGCGGTTTCCCGGTAAAATACGTTACATTGATTCAGTCGTTCCATAATACATCCGAACTTCAACATTCTTTGTACACCGCTTTCATACAATTCCGTTGTTTCCTGTAAAACCTGACTCAAAACCTGATTTCATTCTTGTTGTGCTTTAGCCTCTGCTCGAAACCTGATTCCATTGTCATTGTGCTTTAGCCTCTGCTGGAAATCTGATATCATTCACGTTGTACTTTAGCCTCTGCTTGAAACCTGATTTCATTCTCGTGGTACTTTAAATTATTGACCGATCATCACTCTACCCTCAATTGTTACCCAACACAACTGTGACAGTAGCTCCCTCCTGTCCAATACTGAGTACCCACAAGGTTCACAATCCAGGCTTGCCAGGTTGTTCAGTGTGAAAATCTTCAATCGCCTTGAGTCCATCCACGTTGGTTGCGGGCTCCCAGCTGCGCTTGTCGTAGCCCCTCCAATTCACACAATTCTGAGGATGCCTACAGAGCAGCCTGGAATCGTCCATCTGCTCAACTTCACACTCTATTTCTCCATCTACTGTTACCTGTGCCAGTTGTTCTTGCTTTTGATTCGGGAGGCGATCCTCCGCAGCATTCTCTAATTTAGAAATTGGGTGAATATTGTGAACGCATAGTTGACTTGGTAGCTTAATTCTATAGGCCCATGGACTGACGACTTCCATAATTTCATATGGTTCAATACATTTTCAGTCCTGTTTCTTACTGGGTTGGGCGGTCAATAGATTTCTGGCGTCCATCCATACTGTGTCTCCTATCTGTAACTGCATTCTGACTCTGTGCAATTTGTTGGCATATTCGGACTGTATAGCTTGGGCTCTTTTCATTTCAGTTCTTAGTTTGCTGAAATGTCGATCCATCAGTTTGGCCATCTGCTGGGCGTTTACCTCGCCAATATTGTCAGAGTCCATAATTCGATGTTGGCCGAAGGTCATCCGCAGATGACAGCCGTAATTTCCAAACAATGCGCAAAAATTGGTCGTCTCCAAGGTATGATTGTTAGCTGAAAACTCCTCCAATGGCAACCACGGGACCCAATCTTCCTGCTGATAATTGACAACGTTCCGGAGGTACTATTCCGTTACCAAGTTGATTCTTCCCGTTTTGCCATCGGTCTGAGAATGAAACGCGGTTGACAGTAATCGTTCAATACCCAATCCTTCACATATGTGTTTCAAAAGCTCCAAAGCGAATTGCGGCCCCCAATTGGACACTATTGTTTTGGGCAGTCTGTGTAGTCTGAACAGATCGCTGAGGTAGATTTCTCCTAGATTCTTTCGATCTACTTTGTCAGTGCAGGGTACCAAGTGTCGCATCTGTGTTAAACGATCAACCACTACTCTATTGCATTGAATTCATCACTCTGTAGTAGTCCAACTACAAAATCTGTGCTCAAATACTTCCATGGTTGCCCTGGTATTTCTACTGGTCATAACAGGTCATGAGTTGTTCTGTGAGTTGATTTGCTCCGTTGGTAGGTATGGCAGTTTTGTACGTAGCGGTCCACAACCGACTTATTTGATTCCAGGAATAGCTTCGGCCTAGCAAGTTGTAAGTTTTTGCTCGTCCTGGATGTCCCACGACCGGGGAATCATGACATTCCTGAATGCATTTGAGCGTGTCCTCGTTTGTTGGTAGAATTTGTATTTCAGATATGTCCAGCTACTGATGCGTACATAGCCCTTCGCTAGTGTCGTACGGGCAGTGCTAACATACATATTTTTGCCAGTTTCATAACTCTTCGGAGTATACGGTGTCGTTATCTATATCAACTGTTTCTGAGAATGGCTCAATTAATTCTTTACATACCCTTTCATTGAGGTTTTCCGTCTTTAGCACAATATGCTGGGTTTTTTCTGTCTCCTCCTTCGGAGAAATGTCTCCTGGGATTCTTGTAAGTTCATCGGGCTTCTGACCTTGCTTTCCTGGGTGGTAAACTATCTTGAATTTAAATCTTGACAGAAATGCAGACCACCTGTTCTGCTTTCAATTTAACAGTTTTGATATCATGAAGTACTCCAGGTGCATGTGATCTGTAAGAATGTCAATCGGATGGGCTGAACCTTCACATTTGCGTCTCGATTGTTCCAGGCTTTTGACAATTGCACCTAATTCTTGATCGTAGATTTCATAATTTTCCTCGGCAGGTGAATGTTTTTTGGAAAAGAAGGCCACTGGATGTAGTATTCCATGATCATCATACTGGGAAATGACGCCTGCTGATACATAGCTCAAAGCGTCGGTTTCAAGAACTATCTCTTTTTCTTACTTGAACTGGGCTAGTACTGGTTCATATCTAAAAGCTAAGTTCAGTTCAGCAAATGTTCTTTTGTGATTGGCCCCCCAGTGAAAGGAAATTAGCTTTTTTGTGAGATTTGGTAGCGGTTGTACCACCCTACTGTAATTCTGTCTTAATTGTCGGTAGAAGTTGGCAAAGCCTTAAAAGCCTTGAACTTCTTTAAGTTTCCCCGGTGCTTCCCAATGTTCAACTGCATGGACTTGCTCCAGATTCATTTTTATTACATTTACTCCAACCATCAACCCTGGATACTTGACTTCTTCCTCATGAAACTCACATTTTTCTGCTTGTAGGTAGAGACCAGCTTCCTTGAGTGCAGTGATGACTGCTTTAACGTGTTTCTTGTGTTCTTTCTGATGATCACAGTCGATAAAGATGTTGTTCAAAGCGGCCGTGCAGAAAATGCCTAGGAAAGATTGTAGTATGTTGTTGATGAATTCTTGGAAGGATGCTGGTACATTGGTAAGTCCGAAGGGCATAACTAGTGGTTCGAAATGTCCATAGCGGGTCCTGAAAGCTGTTTTCAATTGGTCCCCTTCTGCTACTTAAATCATATTCAATGTATCGCGGACATCTAATTTGGTGTAATTGTGGGGATTTGAGAGTCTTAGCATGATTTCTTGGATGAATGGTAGGCGGTACCTGTTTTTTACTGATCCTTCATTCAGGCCTCAGTAATCGACACAGAGTCTTAAGCCTCCTTCGGGCATTAGGGCGAAAAGTACTGGGGCTCCTCAAGTTGATGAAGATGACCAGATACATCTTTTGGATAAGTTCTTCTCTATCCATTCGTTTGAAACTTGTAGCTCTTTTCGAGATAAACTGTAAATAGACCCAAATGGTTATGTAAAGCCCTCCTGTAACTGCATCATGTGATTGTAGGGTCGGTGCAGTCGTAGTGTTACAGCGATTACCTTGCTGAACAGGGGTAGAAACTTGTGGTATTCCTTGGGGATAACTTCATGAAGGGGCTTCTCCTGTAGATTCTTTATTCCTGAGGCTTTGTTGATTTTGTACAGTGTACTGGTGTAAACCTGGAGTTTCTCCCTTCTGACCTTGCTCACAAAAGGTGATGCTGCCACTGCGCAAATGCCTATTGTCGGTCATTCCGGATGTGCTGCTGTTGTTTCCAGGTGATTGCCCCATACCCATTCACTCAAATGATATGGGCAATGCTGTTGACAATAGCTGCAATCGAAGCCCATCCTTCACGCATGGTATTTATTTGTTAAGTCATGAAGTTGTAACCATGGCAATCCTGGAACGATCGGATGATGCCTGAAGTTTGTTACGAACACTGGTAGATACTTCTGATCTGATTGTATGGCTATAATCTAATTGCCCATGGTCGTAATGGTTCCTGATTTGATGGGCCTTCCATTGGTAACCACTAACTCTCTTGATTCTCGTAATTCCTTGTCTTATAATCGATGATAGCGAACAAAATCTCTGTCCACAAATCCTATTTTCGTGGTTCCGCAGTCAATCAACACGTGCGAATTGATTAACCTGTCTCCGATTTTCAGTGAACATTTCACAACAAGATGTTGGTTTCTAATAAAGACTCCTTATTTTCAGAGGAACTGATCGAGAACTGCGAAATTTCAAAACGAGACTTAACAACTGTAGACAAAGAAGATCAGTGCCCAGCGCAATTGCCATCCTAATTGCATTGGCCTAAACTTTACCCGACTCAACTTTCTTTCCTGAATCTGCGTCCATTGCATTCTTTGTTTTCCTAAAAGATGTTACATCCACCAATGCTGACGCTGCTTTCAACTATCTTCGGCATGAGGCTGCGAATTGCCTGCTATCTCCGCAGTATATACGAAGTCCTCCTTCCCTTTGGCGCTTGCGTACTTGGAGCGTAATTTTCTATCTCTCAACTAGTGAGAAATCCATCGGAACGGGGCCGTTATATCCTGCCATGGTTGCTGCAAGTGCTATCTCCAGGGTGGATGTGCTGTTGTTGGTGGTTTCAGTTTTCTTGTATCCTGCTGTCTATCGTACTGATTTTTTTTCAGCAGCTCGGTCCCGGATCTGTGAATCTCTCTTCTAACAGAGTTCGACAAAATCAGTAAGGTCTTCCGGAATGTCCCAATGTTGTACTCTATCTTTCAATTCTTTATATAGGCCTTGTCTTTGCACATTGACTTGGGCTGCTTCGTTCCAGTCCACATCTGGCACCAATCGTTGAAATTGTGCGTAATACCAAGAAAATTCTCAGTCTTTTGGTCGAAGTTAAAGAGTTCTCGATTCGCAGTGCCTCGTATGTCTTGATCCCTGAAGGCTAGCTGTAATAGGTCCAACAGTTTTTCCAATGATAGGAGGTCGAGGATACCCTTAATTATGCTAATTTCAGGCTGGATTTGATTGAATGCCACACCTTCTAGCCGATGTGCTGGGTATCGCATCTTGGACTGCTCAACGAAGCATCGTGTTGGTTCATCTGCAATTTTCATTGCTCACTGTGCCATCCATCTTCGGAGTGCTCTCCTATCTGTTCCCGAGAATGGGAGAATTTCGCTGCCTTCATGTCCCCTATTTCTGCTACTATTACCACCATTCTCCGTGAGTGCAAACTCTCTTTTGACCTGGTCTCAATATTCGTTTCTTTCTTCTCCACAGATCTTTAACTGTTCCTCTTTTTGTTCTATATCCTGTCTGAGGCTTTCCGTCCCCTCTGGTGCTCTGTTTTCCAATCGTTGTTGTAAGTTCCGAATTTTTTCTTCCAGATCTATGTGGTTGTATTCTGGGGCTCCTTCCTCCGTGGTTCATAACTTTTGTTGCATAAGAAGCAGCTCCAGTTTCAGGTTGTTCTGTTCCTCGATGACCTTGTTTCCTGCTGCCAACCACTCCGATATTTGTGCTTCCGCATTCATTGAAGATTGCTGTTCTTTCAGCTACCTGTTTAGCCTTCTGGTTGTGGGTAATTGAGCAAGGGCTGTTAGTCCTGTGTTGATTGCTTGGAAGTGTTCCTGGAGTGTTTTTCATCCATTGCCTCTGTTTCTACGGGTGTTACATTCTCCAATCGCAGCTGGAGTTCTCCAGTCAACGTCACATTGCAGTTTTTTCTTGATGATTCCACTGACATCATTACAATTTTCGAACAGTGATTGGTGTAGGTATTTGTTGATTCTCCAGACAAAGGTTTGTGCTACTTGAAGGCACTCATCACGGATGTGCCTCCAGGTATTGCTTTCCCAGTATATCCAGCAGTCATTGCCACATGGGGTTTCACACCAAATACACTTATTGTGATTCCGGCACATTAACGCCTAATGGGGAATTGTTATCGATCTTTTTTGTTCACTAAATAACACTCTTCAATTGCTTCGATACTGGCTAAAAAAGCCTATTTGCTTGCTGTTGAACCATGTACCACAGCAGTAAAGACTCAAGGTCGATAGTTCAAAGAAGGCAGAGTATACAGTCATGTTCCTCAATGCAATTGAAAAAAGTATCGAATTTCTCTATGCTGCAGATTGAGGTAGATGTTATGGTCCACTCCAGAATTGCTCTGTGGTTGCAGTGGATGGTTGGGTTTGGATAATTGTGATCTAAATCTCCCTGTTCTTCTGAGCAATAACAAAAATTTATACAGTGGCAGGTCCGTTTGTCCTCGCTCAGGTATTTAGATGTGGCACTCTTTCCCGAAGATGTCTGGATTCATTGGTCTTCGAAGAATACACAAGCAAGATAAACAGATGTGTCTCCAGTAGGATTGGATGGCCAATCGATTTTCACAATTGCTTGCTGATTTAAAAACTTTGCAAGACGCTTTGCAAATGCGATGACAATAATGGCAACCTGAACGGTGAGGGTAATGGCACATGAAACAAAAATGTAACCGGTAGAATTGATTTTGGACTGGTTCTTCTGTCAAGGATTGAGGGCTGAATATCACGGGTTCAGGGCTTGGGCTTCTAGGGGATATAAAATCCATGAGCTGGAAGGCTTCAATAGTCGAAAATAGCCTGTAGCTACATAAACGAAGACTGTACGCAAGAGACTCGATCCAGAATTACCGAGTGCGAAAGAAGTGAAAGCTGAAGCTACTTAATTGTTTCATAGATGAGAGAACGAGTGAAGAAAGAAACTAATCCTCCGCTGAATGCCCGGTTTATATACAGTGATTCATCCGTTCCATAATACATTTCAACTCTTGATTTCATCGTACACTGCTTTCATACCATTCCATCATTTCCCGTATATCCTTTTGTATTCGTCTCATAGATGGCAAGACGGCTACTGCGCAGATGTCTCATTTGGATTTCTCCAGATCCGCTGTTGTTCCCAGGTGATTTCCCCATACCCATACATTGCAGTGGTATTGGCAGTGCTGTTGACAGTAACTGCTTTCGAAGCCAATCCTTTGGTTCTGGAATTTGATCATGATAGTGTAGAGTTGTAACCATGGCACTCTAAGCACAATAGGGTAATATCCTAACCGTGTTATGAACGCTGGTAATTTCTTCTGGTATGATCGTAATCCCATGTTCAACTTGGCAATGGTCATAATGGTTCTTGATCGGATAGGTCCTCAATCTATAACCTCTAACTCTTTTGATTCTCGTAGTACCTTCTCTTCTAACTGATGATGGCGAACAATATCTTCATCCACAAATACCATTTCCATGGCTCTGCAGTTGATTAGAGCATGTGTATCGATTGACATGTCTCTGATTTTCAGCAAACACTTAACCTCAAGATGTTTGCTTTCCATTAAAGACTCCTTAATTTCTGAACTAATGATCGAAATCTGCGAAATTCTAAAACAAGATTTAACCACTGTAGACAAAGATGATTCATGCCTAGCACAATGGCCATTCTTTTGCACTGGTCTAAACTTTTCCCGACTCGACTTCCTTCTCAATTGCTTTGTCTGCTTTCTTTCCTTTCCCTGAGTTCCTGAATGGCGTCACTTCTACCTGTCCTGATGCTGCTTTCAACTTCCTTGGGCAGCTTGCTGCAAAGTGGTTTGGGTCCCCACAGTACATATATAGTCCTCCGTCCCTTGGTTATTTTCTCTATTTCGGTGTGATCTTCCTGCCCTTGACTGTTGAGAGATCTATTGGGGCGGGGCCGAAATACCCTGCCACTGTTCCCACAGGTGTAGTCTTGGGGGCGGATGTGGTGGTGGTTGTTGGGTCGGACTTCTCGTATCCTCTATCCCACCTTCCTGATCTTCTTTCCGCTATCTGTGCCCTCAGCTGAAAGTCTCTTTTTGATCATAGCTTAACAAATTCAACCAGGTTTTCCAGTAATCCGGTGTATTGTAGTGAGTATTTATGTTTGTTTGACAGTACATTTCATAATGCATCTAGTTGGGCTTCCGTGTTCCACTGAACGTCTGCTACATACCTCTGGAATTCCATGTAGTACTGGGAGAATTCACAGTCTCATTGTTTCGGTTTCAATAGTTCCCTCTTGGCCGTTGCCACTGTATGTTGATATGTGAAAACTGTGTCCGACAGGTCAAGCAGATGATCGAAGGATTCGAGCGTTACTTCCCCCAATGCTTTTTCTTGCAATGGCATAAGCTGTGCCATGGCTACTCCTTCGAGACGTCCAATGGCGTACCTTAGCTTTTTCTGTTCGGTATTGATCATCCTGGGTTTTTCTGCTATCTTCAAAGCCAACTGCACCTTCCATCACCTAAGTTCCTTTCTGTCTGTTCCTGAAAAACAGGCAATTCTGTTGCCCTTCTCTTCTGGTTCCTTCTCTTCCCGTTTTCCCACCCTTCCTTCCATTAGTCTCATAATCCGGGTTACTCATTCCCCATTTTCTTCTGCCAACAATCTGAATTTGCCCATCTGTGCCTGTGCGTTCTCCAGAGAGTGTTTCAGTCTTGCCAGGTCGGTATTCCATTCATCCAGCTGTTGTTCCAAGCTCCAGATTGTCTCTGTCATGTCTCCGTAATTGCATTCTGGGACCCTTCCTTCCTCGGTGCTTATCTTCTGTTCGGTCAGAAGCAGTTACTGTTTCGAATGGTTTCGTATTTCGATAACCATGTCTCCTTCTGCAAACAACTTCGATATTTGTGCCTCTGCACTCCTCACAGATTGCCGTTCCTTTAGCAATTTGTTTTGTCTGCTGGTTGTCAGTGGCTGAGCCAGTACTGTTAGCCCGGCATTTATGTCTTGAATGTGATTCTGGAGCTGTTTTTCATTCATGACCTCCGTATTTGGCAGTGTTAAGTTTTTCAGTTCCAATCGTAGTGCCCCCATCAGTGTCTTATTGCGGAATGCTCTTGAGGATTTCCCTGACATTCTTCAGGTGATGTTTCGAAAGCTGCTATGGGAATGTATCGTGGTTCTATGACTTCTACACAGTCTATGATTTTATTGACATTTCCCTGAATCTCTTGGATTGCTGCTTCTGTCCAATAATAGTTCCAGCAAGAAACTGCCTGTGGTTCATCCCGGAAATGAACTTTAAGGGGTTCTTCATTTTCTGTGAAGATAGAGACAATGCTATCAAGAGGGTTCGAAGGTTTTGGCTGAAAAAGATATGTGGTTTGACCTGCAATATTGAAAAAATTGATATGAGTTTGTTGGGATTGTTGTGTCGTATACTGGCATTTACTCAAATATATTGGAACCTTCTAATCGAAATTTTCAGATACACAGTACGCAGATGTGTTTCCAGACACTGTGCACAGTCAATTGGTTTTCGAAGTTGCCAATCGATATAAACACCAGGCACAGGGGATTGCAAGGACAGTGACAGAAGTAACAGCCATTTTGGTGATGATAGTAGCTCATATACTGAATATAACCGGTAGAATCGATTGTTGAATCATTCTTCTGTCAAAGGTTCAGGGCTCGATATCGAGGGTTCCGGGCTCGAAATCCCAACTATCATACAAACTGCATACCAAATGGCTAAGCAGTCCGAGGGTAGCCTGTAGTTACAAAGGCGATAACTGTATTCAAAAGACTTGATTCAGAATCACTGAGTGTGAAAGAAGTGAAAGCCGAAGCTATTTGATTGTTTTATAGACAAGAAAACGAGTGAAGAAAGGAACTTATCCTACACTGAATATCTGGTTGATAGATGGTGATTTCGACCGTAATCCACTCATTCCATATTACATCCAAACTTCTGCATTCCTTGTACACCGCTTTTGCACGATTCCTAAATTTCTTGCAAAACCTCATTCTTTTCCATTTGAAACCTGATTTCTTTCTCATTGTGCTTTAGCCTCTGTTCAAAACCTGATTCCATTCCCATCGTGCTTTAGCCTTCTTTCAAAACCTGATTCCATTCTCGACGGCTTTAGTCTCTGTTCGAAATCTCATTTCATTTTCATTGTGTACAATTCTCTCTATTACTCATCAATCATCACTCCACCATCGATCGTCACTCAGCACAACCGTGGCAACCTCCCTTCACAAAATGCTTCCCACTAATGAGTCAAAAGAAATGAATACAGCTCCATTATCTGTTCACTCTTAGGTTGCCATTGTTGAAATACTCAGGCTCTTTTTTATCAGTAGTAATGTTGTTTCTGACTTAGTTATTATTAATAAACTTGTGGAATGTAGATTTTTATACAGGAGATTATTGAGATTGTGGTCATTGAGTACAGCTGCATACTATTGCACTGTTTCTGTGCCTTCAAAGCAAGCAAAATGTGTCTGTGGCACCCATAGACTCTTCTCATCTGATTTGTTCTTCCACTGTATTTGGAACTAGACTTTGGTATTTTCACTGGTTTACCATTTCCAGATCACTTCTACTTCTTGCTTTACTTCACCGGTCATGCTGGCTCCGAGTGGATATGGTAGAATATGCAATTGCAATCGGTCAATAGTGTATATTTTGACCTCACTGACATTGCACATTGTGAAGATGAAACTGAGTTTGAAACACATATGGTATTTGCAAACACAGTGGAGGTTATTTGTCTTTTAACTGACTTTCAGATGGATTTGATCTTTTAACTGATTGGTATCATTGTTTATTCCACCTGCAGTATTTTCTGACACCTTGGATATGGTTCTTACTGTGGACCTGACCTGCATTGAAGTTTGAGAGATTCAGTCATTTTGGCCTACAGTGAAGTTTAGTTATGCGCATTATACAACCCAAGCATTCATTGAGAGTTTGTGAAAGCGGCCTGTATCTTCCCGCTTTCACTTGGCTTTCCGAAGCATTCAGCTTGACTTTCCAGTTTCAGCCGCTATTATTCTTTCATATGATCATCCACTTTCCAGCTTCCTGACGTTTGCATGGCTTTCCTGGATATTTTTCAGTAGAACAGGTTTGAAGAGTTTCAGCTGTGTCCATTGCAATGCAGGAGCTGTGAAGGCTGTCTTCGTGTAGTCAAGTAGTTTTGATTAGACACTCAGTCAACCAGTTCACAATTTTATCTTTTTTGTTCGTCACGCAAAAACTACCCAATAGTGTGAAATCATCATAGCAGCTTGAAGGGGGACTCCAAGGACTCTGTTAAATAATGGAATCTTGCTAAAAGGGACAAGGATTGAGCTAGTTAAATGAAATTGGTGAGAATCCATGATTCACTCACCACACCCTATATGTATCTTCCTGGACATCAACAACCTCTTCTCTCGGAGTACCTGGTCTGTATGTTACCTAGATTGCCGCTGATGTGTAGAGCATATACTGTACGGAAGTGGGAGTTGATTTATAAGTCGACTTCATAGAGATACAGGATCTAACGAGCAATTTGATCATGGTTCCTGCACAAACCGATAATCCGAGTAGTTCGCATCAAGGAGATCTCATCTAAGATCTTGCTGCAGTTTTGTCCCACTTTTTTTCGGAGTTGAAAATAACTTGTTACATATGAAGTCTCATCGATATCCGTACTTGCTACATTACGACAGTGAAGTTATCCACGCCAATCCACATATTCATTAGCCAAAAGCGACGCTGAATGAACCCAATGTAAATTATACAGTCAATTATCAGAAGCAACACTCCCAATCCACTTTCCTCTATTTTTTTTTCGCAGTTTTTATGCTTCTTGCCGGTGATTCGTGCTTGTTGGCTTTCAAACATTTCCACATTTTTGGCTTGGACTATCCCCTTTTCGCTAAATTGGGCCAAGATGTAATGTCGCGCCCACGCCTTGAGAGATCCCGCACCACATTCAACATTTTAACTACCCACACCATTGATTACTTTATTTATTTTTCGGTTGATGTCTGGGTGGTTACTTTCTGTGTGGTGATTGACCTGTTGTGAGTATGAATCGAGGTTTGGTGAAAGATGATTCAATTGGCTACATCGATTACCTCTATCTAATCTGATCCGTTTAATCAATCGATCTAAGCATACAGACTTTGTGCACAATGAAGTCAATGAGTTTTTCCGATCGCGACGCAAATTATCACTTCACAATGTTAAACAGTCGGTTGTCGATCATTTTTTGCTCAATATTTACAGCTGTTTAACAAGTATTATAAGTATCGTAAAACGGACACCAAGAGGCAAAAGAGCAGCAAGTTAATTATATTTCATGTACACAACTTGTCGCAATCGGAGCAAAACTTGGGGACTTAATTGAGCCTGAAATGTTGGTTGGATGCAAGGGAGGGCGTTAACCCGTTTTTCGTGATTGGCCTTCAAAAGCCAAGGATATCGATACACTCACACAGGCATCATGGCAAGGCAGACCTGCGACAAACGGGGCGCAGCAATGTGAGGCAGTAATTGCTGGTCAACGTCAGCAGTGCATCTGCAGCTGCGTCCTTGTTCCATAGCCTTTGTCTCACTCGCCCTATTTAACAGTCCAATAATATCAAGCCCTAATGCTCTTTCGATCAATATGCCTTGTAGTGGAAGTTTTGCTCACTAACGTCTGCTGGCGATCCGCCGCACGAACATAGTGCGAACAATTCCGCAGTCATTTCACGTACTATCACTACCTCCATAGCACCATTCTCAAGCTCCAATTCTGGAATAGTTCAATACTCCAACGCCAACACTTCCAACTTCAACATTTCCTTAGCCAATGCCCCAGAGGACAGAAGAATTCAGCGGTGTCATTTCCGAAAACGTCAGTTTCCATTTCCAGACTCTGCATCATCTCGTTTGTGGACTCAATAATCACTCCCGGGGAGTAGAGATCGATGAAGCTGGATAGGCATTTTTTTAATGGATAATTGTTCACATCTGCAGGCTTGTATTATTTTCCGAATTATTGCGACAAGCTTTGATGCATTACTGGGTGCTGTGGATTGTTGTGGCTGTTGCAAACTAAAGAGTGCCGTTAGAATAGCAGTTGAGAACCTGTCACACCAAACAAAATGTGCTTCGGATAAGGCGTCCTGACAGATAAGTCTGCCAGCATCAGTTCTAAACTCCATGAAACGGCTATCGCGTCCGTTTTTCCCATTTTTCATCTCGACCTACAAAAACCCTCATTCCAGTCCATAAGTCGATGTTTCGGGGTGGCTGAGCAAGAGGAATATGCCGCCACGTATTTCTGCCTTGTTTAATAATCATCCGAGCAGCATGGATCTGCCCTATACCTAGGCGTTCCCTTGTGGCTGCAGTTATTACACTCGGCGCAGTCAATGCGCAGTATTTGTGAGAGTTAATGAGAAACCTGCCAGGTAGTGTGTAGTTGCAGTTGTCACCAGTAATTGGTCAAGGATTGTGTTGAATTTTAATTCCATGGCGAGCGTCTTTAAGCCGAGCAACAACTGGCTTGGAGTATATCATGGCCCTGATTTAGTAGTGCCAGTTAGTAATTTGTGCAAACTTATAGGCATAAGGTCCACATATTCCGTAGTATGTACATACCGAGCAGGTACATGAACTAAATCAGAGAGTTTAAGGAATGCTGTAAGGTATGAGAAAACCTGGCCAAACATGAAACTAGTATAGCAATTCGGTAGTACTGAAATGGAGGCTGGGTGCGCAGTCTCCGTGCAGGTTAGGCGGAGGGATACTGCAGTTCCTCGGCCGCAACTAGATCTTGAGCATCGTATTCTAACATACTCAGCATCGAGCCCAAAACGCCTCAAGCAATGCCACCAAAGACGAATCCTCGGGCCGACAGTTGGTAGCTCCATGGGTCAACGGTGTTATCCATCGTAATCGCAGTCCTATCATTGCTGCATGGGTTGGTTAACTGTGGTAAGCTTTCGGTTCGCCCTGTAATCGCGGTCCTATCTTTACTACACGGATAGGTTAAACGTGGTAAGCTTTCGGCTCGCCTTGAATGGATAACCTAAAAGGATGGGAGATATACCATGCATTTGTAAGTGGCAGTACCGACTGTCTAATAGTAACCGGGTTCAGAATGGACCGCCTCGCAGTAGGGATCTTGATGGTGACATCATTCTCCAGAGTTAAGCATCAAGTCCTCTGTTTGTTCCCAGCGGATTTACCTCTAGAATACCAGTACACTGCCTCAAGAATTAGCAAGACGCATCGTCTGGAGTGGGGGATTCTATTGTATAAGAGGCGGCCGTTCCTTCGACTCCACTCATCATTCCAAACCCAAACATCCTTAACATGTCTGGTAATCGAGAGTACAGTTATAATATGGACGCCTACCTTGCAGGTGAAGAATCTTGGTCACCAGTCAACCTTATTGGAACCTCGAGTACGTCGGGTGCTGGAGCGGCTTTAAACACGCCCGGCGATTCCTCACAGAGCTCAAATAGCTCCCACCATGCTGCTCCTCGCCCCAACGGATCATAGGACTATTGTGTCCGACACGACCGAGTCCGGCATATATATGCACGACCTAGTCCCGCCTTCCCCTTACAGTCTTGTTCCTTGTCCTTCTTCGTCAGCATTCTTCTCGGCAAAATCCTTCTCGAATACTTCATACCAGTTTTAATTCTTCCTGTTTCGCCTCGCTGAGTTTCGCTTTCTTCCTTCGGTCTCTCGGTCTTCCCCCCCTCCTCATATTCACCCCGCATCATCACCAGTTTGTATTGCCGCTTCGAAAAAAGGGTGAACGTCGGGAAAGTATCGTCCCACTGTTGTATTTCTGCGGTGTAATAATTTTTTCTTGGTTTGTTCGAAGGTGCGATGGTGCATGTGGTAATCGCTTTTTTTTCTTTTTTCATATGCTTCAGGGTGGTTAGTTTGGTGCTCTTCGGTTTGTGTGGCTTTGCTTTGCATCTTCAGTAATGTATAATCTGGAGTTTGAGGGGTGGCATGTAATTCCTTCAAGTCTTGTTCAGTAGTTTCTTCGGTTGGAGTTCGTTCTGATCTCGGTTGTGCCACTCGGAGACATCCAACAACTAAATGGTTCCCTCGTCTTTTGGGCGGTTTATTGAATGGCTTCGTATGCGTTTGCTTTTGTCAGCATGTAGTTTCTGTTTTCCGATGGTACAAGTTTCCCACTTAGTACGTATGAGAAACAATAAATGCCTCTTGACCTGTCATTTATTTTCGATGATCAGAACATCATCAGACCTGTGCTTCCTGCCAACTTTTCAGTCCCCCGACGACAAAGAAGAGCCCTTCACTGCTGCGCCAGGAATTCTCTAATTGGGTAGACTGCCGGCGGAGACAAGCGTTGTCAGTATGTCGCTCTGCCCTCAGATGTTTTGTTACAAAACTTTCTGTGACTCGTCAACAGGCCGCCGACCTTGCAATATTTCCCTGAACCACCACCACCACCACCACCACCACCACCATCACCACCATCACCACAAAGATCGTCTCGTAACACAACCGAAAGCAGCAATATCTAGAGTTAAACGATGTTTCTTTCATTACCTTCCTCGAAGTTGCTACCAGGTTTTTCGCTAGGAAGCCGATTGGATCTGGGAACGGAGGTGTTTCTCCCTCGTATGATACTAGCTCTGACCTCGACATGCAATCGCATTTTTCTGACCTAATTACCTTACTCCTAGTAATGGAGCCGGTGCCAGGTTTAATGACCACCTTGGCCGCTTTGCTAAACAAATAAACAAGGGACGTCGGCAAATGCTATCGATATGAGTCGGAGTTCGAAACCATCTGAGCGTGCGCGTTGGGTACAAACTTTGAAAGGGTCTTTCAAAGCTCATTGAGAGAACATTTTGCTTCGAAGGAAAAACATTATTCCGCCAAGACAGCTCTCCCGGTCAGGACCCAGGGACGGGATAAAACCGGTTGCTTCACCAGTGTAGGCATAAGCCTTCGGATAAGTAATGGACAAGCTCTCAAAGAGCTTTATTTGCCACCTGATTCCTACCGCGGAAAGTTGGGAGTTAATCTGGCGACTTGAGTCTTGTCAAGCGAATCTCATCGTTCCCATGGTCGCTCGTACTCGATATGAAAGCGAAACCGGAAAAAACGGCGCGTGTTTCAGACAGTGCAGAGCACACACCAGGACATAAATATGGATATTCCTTTAAATTGGCGCAGTTCCGAGAGTTACGGATCCTTTTCCGATTAGTGCTTCCATACCCGAGTGGGGTTGCTCGTTCCCATGTCAATTTGCAGCCCCTGTGTAACACTGCACCCTAGGAGCCAACAGAACGAGCATATCTCGACAATTGCTAGTCTCCTAGGATCAGACACCTCTTTTCGGGTATTAAATTTTGCTGTGAGACCAGGGTGTCAACAAGGGAGAAAGCTGAGGTGGAAGCTGCATCTATTTGTGTCGCAGTTTGCGAGAGCAAGAGCGTCCGATCCTTCCGACCCGAGTACCTAGCCGAAGAGAGTGTGCGGGGCTCCAACCATGTAACGGCTAGACTGCCGGAGGCCAGTCGTACAGGCCAGGAATCCACCCCCCGCATCAGATGGGTGGCATGCCAATAATTAACTGTACCGAGCGGCAGGTCCTGACGGCTGAAAACCTATTCCAATGTTAAATTACACTTGGAATTCGGAAAGCTCAATTGCAAGGCGCACTCACCATCGCGAACGTTGTGCTGAGGGTATAGTCTTTCAACTATTTGCCGATTCGGTAGAAACCAAGAAGCTTTTGAGTCTATTGTTAAACACGATACGAAGTTCTGCATGATTGGACTTGGCGTTTGGAGATATTGCCGAGACCCGGAAACGAGGAAAACACAAATAGATACCAGAGGTTTGGACGGATGCACGAAGCTTTATACTCTATCGAGTTGAGTGTAGCTCTATTATTGGCAAGAAAGCCTAAAGCCTTTCTCCGCATAGTTTCAACTGTGCGCGCAGGATAATGGAATGGAGGCTAGAGGACTTGACGCAGGATCGAGGCATACTGTCTAGGGCCGATGCAGCGTGATGCATGTTCTGTCTCTAAAGAAAACCTTCTAATTAGGTGTTCCCTATTCGGGCTGGTAGGTTTACGAAAAGTGGATACCTATACATGTACAGATGAGTTGGCCTTTGTCTATAGTCTAAAGGGTCCAAAATCTGCAGCAACGCGAAACGTCAATGTTTTAGGGCTGTAGACAAAGCTAAACTAGTTAAAGCAGCGGGAAGCGCTGGCCTCTCATGTCTCCCTTCCTCCTCCCGATCTTGACCTTTGTTTGTGACTACTGAAGTAGAATGTTAATTACACAGCATACGAAATATGAATCGATAAATGAACCGATTGCCTTCCTACTATTAATACTGCTCAAGATGGGGTAGAAAATATCTTTGGGCCTGCCCGTTGGCTTCGCTATCTATTCGAGGAAACAAAATCTGGTCAATTAGAAAGGTACAGTTTCGGCCTGGGAACCCTACTCTGCCAAGCGGTTTCTCGATGTGTTAAAGAATGGACGAGTATTTGTAATCAAACAACCTCGACATATAGACCAATCGAAGTAGTCCTAGTTGGCGCAATTCCACACGATTCCGCCACGTTAGCTGTAATTTGCTGCCATAAGTGAGTCAGTTCCTTCCAATAGATGGAAGTTGTAACTCATTGTTCATCCTCTCCGACACATGTGCACTAGTATACATGTTGCTGCAATACGGTCCATTCCTTAGCCTGCAGGAGTACGGAAATATGCAATTCGTTCCGCGTATTGCTTTGGATGGAGCCCTCACAACTATTCGGTCACTCAATTACGCGTCATTTGTCGGGCTGGCGGTGCTGCGTCTGACATCTCATTGTATAGGGTCCAAAAAGCACAAATCATAGCAAGGGTTGGCTCGTATGAACCTTGAAGACAAACTTGCGCTAAACACCTTGGGGATCTGGACATTTAAACGGGTAGGTATCAGATCGCACTTAAAAGCGCTCGGGTACGAGCAGACACGGTATTCTGCAGATGCAAGCTGCAACGCTACTGCCGGCCAAGTCCTCTGTAAGGCAAAAATTTGAATCTTGGTGTGGCAGTTTCACTCTGTTCGAGAATTAGTACCAAGGCAAAGTGATCCGGCAATAGTGTATCCGCACGGTTGTGCTCTACTAATCGATAAACAGGTGAATGATTGGTAGCTGACATTCAATCCTAGTCAATCCCGGCTTTCCCGTCGAAATTAAACAGGTGTTCCATCAATTACCCTAGTACAGGTGAAACTTCTGCACATCAGAGGCAAATGTCTCTGATAACAACCAGTCGCAGACCCTATCAAACCAAGAGTGCAGAAGCAGCCACCACACAGGTTCGTGCCGATCTCACCGCATTATGTATTCATCACTCTGGGCGGTTAGGATTTTGAAGGAAGCATGACATGCCACTTCGGAATATTCAACAATGAAAACATTGAAACTATTGGAACGATGGAGCAACCATTCGCTCGTCTTCAATGGCTATAAAATTGAAGCACCTAATTCATAGATTTCGACAGGGGCGCATACTCAAGCATAGCCGTGAGGTCGTTTGGGTTGAAGACATCACTATGGCATTGTTACAGCGCTAGCCATAACTTACTCCCCCGGCATTTATTACCAGAGTGATGTACGTATTATATTCCGTTTTATACGAAGATACAGCTCTGTTTTTTGGGGCCGTGACCGATATATCAAACCTTACCCAACTGTTCGATCCATCTCAGCCACACTCCTTTTTGAAAGCAGCATACGAACTCCAGATCTAAGGCGAACTCAGAATTTGGGGTAACTGGGGTAAGTAGGCTCACATCAGCTCTTGTGATCCAAGTTTGGAGTCACAAGGAGTTGTGAACCTAGCCATACAAAACGCCAACGGATTCTTGAGCTAAACAGCAACATGCATATCTGCACGACCCACACCAGTCCATCCTTCAACTTTGCAGCTACCAGGATTCCCAAATTTCAACATGTACACCCCCTTGTCGTGAAGTTCTCATTCGGTGTACATATCTGCGCACTTCACCCCTCGCGTTGCTCCTCTCATTTTGTTTGAAGTTACCCCGCCATAGAAGCTTCTAGAGAAAGAACATTGATGGATCCGAACATTGTTCACACTGTGCTTCGCCTCTCTGTGGAATCGCTTCACTACAGATCCAAGATATACGTACTCTCGTTGAAAGAATGGGGTATATATCCAATTATATTCCGGAATGATGCGAAGAGTGGCAGCCTGAGAGGCGAACGCAGAGGCACACTTCAAGCTACTTGAAGCTTATGAGAGGGTCGTGTACTTGTGATATCTAGGAAGATGGAGTAACCGGAAGGAAGGGAGGACACCAGGAGAGGGTTTGAAGGCGGGAGGTGGAGCCGGTTGATTAGCGGTAATAGCAGAGGCCAAGCCTACCAGTATGAAACGGTTGGGGGTAGTTGGATTCGAGACAAGGGCAGAATGAAGATATTCAACAATCGACATATGAAGCTAGATGCTGAACTACGCGTTGACATCCCAGCAACCCGACTATTCTTCGCACTAGTGTTTTCTTTACCACGGGAAGTGTTAACATCGGGAAGCATGACTACTTCAACCACAGCACTGCCACATCAACTTAAAATTGACAAGGCAATCTACCCTGCACTCTGATGTCAATTTCACCGTATTTTCTTAACAGTATAGAGCACAGATATAGCTCACTGTTACAACCTTCTTCACAGTCGAATAACCCCCACACTCTTCCTAACACCCAGAGTCGGCCAGTGTGTTACTCGAGGAGCTATGGTAGCCATGGAGAAACTTACTAATGTACATGGGTTTAGGCTGATTGTGCTCGAGCACAAACCGGGTACCTGTATTCTGTCCGATAATCGCTGGTAATGTTCAGCTTTGTCCCGCTCAGCTGCTAAAGGCTTCAGCACAGTTCTATTCCAGACCCGTTACTTCAGATAACATTGTGAAGCTCTATTGACCCTATGATAGATTATGGGTGGCTGGTACTCTATAATCATTCGGTAATCACAAGCAAATTGCTGATTGGTTGATGTCTAACCACCAATTTACCCCCCTCCAATATCGCCAAGCTATCTTCCTTATACCTGCCTCTCCAGTTAATTTCAGAAAGTCGTGCAGTTGTAGAGCCCTCTGGAATGATCTTGACTTTATCTATTTTCACTCATCAGTTCCGGGATATACCGGGTCACTGATGGTCTAGAACGAGGTCTTTCGGAAGCCGCGATAACTACCCTGGCACAATATATCACACTCCCACTCGCCAATCCGATTTCCACCCGATCTCCACCCCATCGCCCTCCGACTGAGCTACTCTGGTCTTTGTATCTAAGATGTAGACTTTATCTAGACAGCTCAATAGACTTCGTCTGTATCGCACACTTCAATATACCAGGTTATCTTATCAGATATACGCTCATATGGTGTGTAGGAACAATCCTTACATGTAATCCGAGGTCGGCGTTCCTGTAGACTGGATGCTGGCAGGCTTATACATGACTGGTCACTCGGTCACAATATGCGAACAAATGTTGCAAATATGAAGGGGAGAACCGTGTCCATGTAGTATAGAGGAGAAGGACTCGAGACATACCGAAGAGACTTGTGTGTCTTACTATCAGCCCTGGTTCAGTGAGCTCGTATCAGGTCTCAGGTCTGTAACAAGACTCAGATCTTATGTTTAGTTAACAATAAGATTTTGAGCAGAATAGTCTACGGAAGACATCTAGATTTATCTCATAGAGTCTGCGGAACATCTCCTATCATACCCTTCCCTTTAAAAGGTATAATTTTTTTTTAGTTCTCTCCGTTATAAATTAACAGCAAGCTGCATGCGAATCACAAACATGCAATCACTGTAGGTATTTGGTGAGGAGAATACGAGACAGCTAATTGCGATAATTTTTAACAGGTGACGTGTTATTGTTAGATGTAGGTGCCAGCCCGGGCTTAGCCGAGTTGGGGCTGGTCGAACCCGGAGCGCAGTTGGGTTAGATATGTCACGTATAGATCTATCGGAATCCTAAAATTTCAGCATTGGCTTGTGGCGACGGAGTGTAGTGTGACGGGTATTGTGCGAGGGCAGTTCTAAGTTCGCAAAACCCATTTGTGTTGCCAGATTTAGAGGCAGGGTAACTATATGTCATATCGATCGCCTCCTTGTAATCGCAATCCTCACTCTCGTCCGTCCCCCTTTCCCCCTTTCTTCACCCCATGTCCTCCCCTCTCTCCCTCCGCCGCTACCCCACCTCCCCTCCCCCACTCGTCGGCGAACTAATCAAGCTCCGCTTCCCCGCGATCCTGCACGGTCCCAACTCCCAGCTCTCCTCCTCCGCCCCCACCACGCTCTCCTCCGGCCGCCAACCCCAACACTCCGCCCTCGTTCTCTCCGTGCGCCCCAACATCGCGCAGCGTAGCATCACGATCGTCGCCTACCCCGTACCCTCGTACTCCAACGCCACTACGGAGACAACCTACTACAGTGCGGAGGCGTGGTTGGCGGAACAACCGGAGTGGAAGCGGCGGCGGCATGTGGCTGTGCCGCCGGCGGTAGGGAAGGAGGGGCCAGTGTTAAGGCCGACGTGCAACGGGGAAGGGTGGGAGGATCGCAGGCCGTGCTGGGTGTTACTGCAAGAGATCACGGTGGAGCTGCCGTTCGAGCGTGCGTGGAAGGCGTATACTCACACTGTATGTTTTAGTCAGGAAGAAGTGTTTGCGCTGCAGGCGTGGGCGCAGATGTTGCCGCCCTTGCCACCCGCCAATGCTAACCATGCCAGCCAAGCTACTGAGGTCGCCGCGAATGTGTGTTTCGCACCTGAACCGTCGGAGGAGGTTTATGGGTTGTTCCGGGAGTTGGGGCAGGAGTGGGAGGATGAGGATTGGTCAGGAGAGGAGGAGGAGGGAGATGGAGTTGGTCCGATTGGGTGGGCGAGGGTGTTTGCTGAGTGGATTCCGTGGGCGAAGGAGGAGGTTGTGGAGTTTGAACGGAGGCAGATGGAGGAGCGGAATAAGAGGACGAGAAGCTGGGTGGAGAGGGTTATTTTTGGGAGTGCAAGTGAGAATGGGGAGGAGGGGTGAATGCAGTGGGGGATGTTGATGTTTTCGGGTAATTGTATGATATCACCAGTGATATTTTTACTCTTTGCATTTGCAGGTGTAAGGTATGTATTTTATAAAGCTGAGATGGCGTTTTTTATTATGAAAACGAGGGCTACACGCACACGAATCACCTCCACCACCCTAAATTCTTCCCCTAGATCATACCCCCGTAACCTAAAGTTCAATTTGCTACTCTTCCAGCAGGTGAACGAGGTCATTTCCTAGTTTGGGGTTCAACATCAAGGGTCGTGAAGTTTGAATGGGAGGTGCGAATTTTTAAATCCCGCAGAAAAGACAGTAATGGTTAGCTACGGGTTCAGCAACGAGAATATATCGTGATTCTTATGTTACGTCCTTGTAAATGGTAAAATTTAGAATCACATTTGGTTTACACCAAAAAAATGAAAGGGCCCGAACCCGAATTTGAACCAGGGACTTCACGCAATCATGACTTGGGGAGCGACCCTAATAGAGAATCATACCCCTAGACCATCCAAACCGATTGATAAATTGTGACATTCATCGCTTATCACTGCAATCATGTTCTTTGCTTTGCCCGGAATGATGCAGTCAGTATTCGGGTGTTTCTTTCGTATACGGTTATACTTGTAGTATAGGCAGTAACGTCGAGGTTATTGCAAAATTTCATTTCAAGCTCGGTTCGTAAAACAAACCCTACTGCTGCCTCTTTCATACCTATGGTTGAATAAAATCCGGTGACGTTTTGATGATACGGTATTCGCTATTGCCTAGATCCATACACCTCTGTACAGCTATTACCGCGAACCACAACTTTCATTGCAGTTGGCACTGTGAGAGATAGTCAATCTAAAACAAAGGGGGTAGTTTTTGCTCGGTGTGTTGTACGTTTTCTAGCCATCTTCACGGCACTCATACTACTCCCATCTACTGTGCCTTCACGATGACCCAATGATACTGTGAACCACCTAAACCATGTGCAGTGTGAGGATGGCCACACTCTCCAAAAACTAACTCGCCCTAACAGCAACAACCTTACGCAAGTAGTTTGAATTGACTGCCACAAAATTCCAGCTGTGACATTTGTGGGATAATACTAGGGCATTACAACAGCAGGCGAATTGATGTTGTGGGTGTCGGAGGTGTTGTGCCGAACCTTCGTTGTGTGAGGGTGGCAACATGCACAGCGATCTAGAGAGGATAAACTTGTGGTGTCTATTGCGTAAAAAGGTAACTGGAGCAAGAGAGCAGACAAGCCCTCTATATATACAGGTGCCGTCATAAAGAGCATAAAGGAAACAAGCCCTGAGGCGGTGACTCTTCCTCCACAAACTCAAAAGCAAAGGGTCAAACAGGCAAACAGGCAAACACTTCCATGCCCTTCTAGATACTCGAGACAAACAGACTAACGGGCAAACACTTCTGGCCCTACTCTCCTCCTGGGGCCAGTATCGATCCAAACAAATCAACAAACAGTACAGTACCCCAAAAATGAACGCCCGCGATTATCCCGTATCATATCCCATCTAACACTTATCCTCAGTAATCAGACCCATTCCGCAGCAGTGCTCCAAAACGCCGGCTTCGCCAAGGCCTTCGTAAGTGCATTTGCGAGCATCTCCGTAGTTGCAATATACTCCGCGTCTGTGGTCGACTGAGCGGTTGACTTCTGCTTTCTGGATGTCCAATTGACTGCTCCTCCGAACTTAAGAACCATCCCTGATGTCGATTTGAAATCGTTCTTATCTCCGGCGTAATCGGAATCCACATAGACATGAAGTCGACCTCCTTCTGGATTTTCTTCTCCTGGATTTTCTCCTGTTGGATTTTCTCCTCCGAGATTTACTCCTCCGAGACGAAGCTTCCAGTGCCTACTGCCCTTAAGATATCGGAAAACGCGCTTGAGAGCCACCATATGTTCCTTTGATGGATCCGAATTGTATCGGCTGAGAACTCCGAGAAATGCCGTGCACACGTCCATCTGGTGTAACTCCAAGTCGTATGCTGCTGCGATGGCCAAGTCTTGCCGTTGGAGCATCGGTTTCCTTGTAATCGATACCTTCCCATCGTTGTGCTCCTCTGCATACAGGTGCTCCGCCCCCGTACCCCCTTCTTTTCCAATCTCGCCTTTCACAAACACACTTGAATCAATCAACTAGAAACATCATAAATTCAATACAAAATTATCGCCATACAACCGAAACTCAATTGTCATCTATTCACGAATACCTTAAAGAAAAAGAAGAGAAAAGCAATCATTATACAGCCAAGCGACTGAACAGCTCAAACTCCATCCTCTCCGCAGCGCTAGGACCGCCCATAATCTCACCTATCATGTCCGAACCAGGCGGAAAATCAATCTCGAAAACAGGCTCTCCGGCTCTCCTCATATTCGCCAATACTGCCTGCCGGAAATGCCAACGCAGAAGCTGATCAACTGGTCGATGCGGATCCTGAAGCAACTGTTGATCGAGATGTTTGCCGGCGATTCCCTTGCCGTCAGGTCCGAAACACACGATCTTGTAATTATCCTAAACAATTATTATCTGTTGAGACTCCATCATAATCTAGCCATACGTACATCTGGATTGATCGATATATCATAGCCATCGAAAGCGCATGAATAGAACTGTCAAGCAACATCCCATTCTGAACAGAGTTGATTGTTGCTGTGGATTCGGTAGCCGGCGGAATAGTGATCCAATGACCGTAGTTTTCTTTGTTCCAGTGCCTTTCGTATGCCAATGGAAAGATGTGTGCAGCCTCGAAACCTCTCCAGATACCATGATCGGCTCGCAGTGCCGGTTTACCAGTTATAACACATCGACGATCTCGTTCACGAACAGCATCACGGAACACTGCAACACGGGTTTCACTAGCCACCGAATTGTACGCACTAGCCAAGGCTCGTTGTTGACAGTGATAGAACCTATTGGAATCAGCAACATAACTATGTAACCCGTTGAAGGAAAACTACCATTAGTGACAATGTAGTAATTACCCGGCTGGAGCGGATAGTCATCTTTCTGAACCGTGGTGCCGCCTCATTTCGCAGGAAGTAGTCCTGACTGAAGATAAAGATGATATCTACCATCGAGTGGAAGTTCGAATTCGTCACACCGTTGTGAGGATGAGCCTCGAGCGTCGTAGCGGAACCATTCGCACTGTAGATGTGGACATCACTCCGGAGCGATTGGCAACCGACATGCAGTTCGTTGTGTCTCCGTCTGTCGATGTTTCGTTGTTCTCTGTTCAAATGACGTGAAGCAGCGAAGAAAATGTCGACACGGAAGGTCGCTGCTTGATCATGTTAGCGCGCCAAGGGTCTTGGCTCATGATGAAGCATTCGGTTGGCACACACAAGCTATCACTCGGCTGAACCACTCCGGTG
>WHVE01001182.1:0-25460 GCA_015178995.1 Trichophaea hybrida
ATCCTGTTAAATCCAAATGTGAGTGGCAACGGCTTTGCAACATCAAAACCTGGTAAAGTACTTCTCAGTATGGATATTTTTCGCCCATGTCATACAAAATTGTATGGCAAACAACTACAGCGTATATCTCAGTACCATGTTGTGCCACAAACACACCACATCTGTGATGCTGTCACTTCACCGGACAACAACAACACCACAAATAATAAAGAATTTGCGCAAAGTATATCATTACTAGATTACTTGCCTAGAAGTCAGTTAAATCAATTTGTCATCTCTACAGTGTTGTGGTTGTTGAGATATATGGCATGGAAGAAAATTCGCGGAGAATACTACATGCATGTAGCGAATGTAGTGTGCCTGCAGATCTCAGCATGGTTATTTTTCGCGCTCCCATACAAATTTGTATGGGGAAACGGGCTTGCGTACTTCTCAGAACACATGTTGTTTATCATTTCATCGCAAAACTGTACAAGTCACATTCAGGCCCTAAATGAGCAAGCCATACTCGAACGCATACATCCAGCCAAGAGCCAGCGATACTTGATCTCGTCCAGCAAGCCGACAGCTATTTCGACTCGATCACGTCCAGCCAGCCGAGAGCCAGACCAGCCCGATCGCGTCCAGCCAGCCGAAAGCCAGCTCAGCTCGATCATCTCCAGCTAGCCGAGAGCCTGCCCTACTCGATCGCGTCGAGTCAGCCGAGAGCCTGACCAGCTCGATCGCGTCACAGCAGTCGAGAGCCAACCCAGCTCGACTACTGCCAGCCAGCCGAGAGCCAGCCCAGCTCGACCACCTGCAGCTAGCCCATCTATAATACTTCTCTCCCTCTTACACATTCACTCTCTTCATTATCAATGCTAATTGATGTTCAGACAATGTTAATCAATGCAGCTGAATCATCTCCCGCCAGCCGGGTGCCATTTCGGCTCGATCAAGTCCAGCCAGCCGAGGGCCATTTCCACTGGATCGTGTCCAGCCAGCCGAGAGCCAACCCAGCTCGATCATCTCCAGCCAGCCAAGTGCTAGCCCTACTTGATCGTGTCTAGCCAACAAGGAGCAATTTCAAAGCCACCCAAGCTCGATCATTTCCAGCCTGCCCAGAGCCAGCCTGGCTCTATCGCATGCAGGCAACCCTGAGCCTGCCAAGGTCAATCGTCTCCCACTAGTTAAGTGCCAGGTAGTTCCACCAAGCCTGTATCGATCTTCTCCGCCCGTGCCCTGGCTCCATGTGGACCTGCATGTGCAGTTCCAAGTGCTGCTCCAAGTGCTGCTCCAAGTGCTGCTCCAAGTGCTGCTCCAAGTGCTGCTCCAAGTGCTGCTCCAATTGCTGCTCCAAGTGCTGCTCCAAGTGCATTCGAGCGGTGATGACAACCGTCCCGTCGGACGGCCGGGGATGGTAGGCCATCAGACACTTCCCAGGACGGACAGGACGGCGCTAAGGTCATCCGTCCCGTCCTGACTCCACAATAACGGCATGACGGCCGGCGACTGGCCAGGGACGGTGACTTTGCTGTCCCCGGCAGTCACCACCGTCCCCGGCCGACATCGGGCGGTTACAATATAAATTTAAATGAACACGAAAATAACCCTGAGAGCGCACGGTAAGAGACATAAATGGGCCCATGCCAGGGTGCTGTGACATTTGTATCTAACTACTGTGCTATAACATGAGTGCGAATTATATGTACTTATAACAAATTCGTATAAATCTAGGTACAACTAATCCAGTCTCTTCTCTTGACCTCGATGCAAGATCATTAAGCATCTGTTCTATTCGTACCATATCAGACTCTGTTGCTCCAAAGATTAACCCTGCTCCAGCCATGATTCAGGCTCCGCATCTATGTATATCTCTCACAGCACACTCTCAGAGCTATTTTCAATTTCATCCAAATAAATTTTGTAACCGCCCGTTGTGGGCCGGGGACAGTGGATGACTGCCAGGGAACGCCGACCTCAATGTCCGCAGCCTTGTTTGCCGTCCGTCCTCGTCAACATTCAAAAAGACGGCACCCTCTCGGTGTGGCCCCGCCAAGCCGTCCGTCCCAGTCCTTAGTGATCCCGGACGGACGGGACAGTTGATTTCGCTGCATTCGAGATCTACCATCATTTTTTGTATATATTTCGCACTAAATGTGTGAATCGAGACTGTGACCGTAAATCAAAGAAGTGCAGGGTCTGCCAAGAGAGCGGAAGTAGATTGAGGAGCATTACAGGTATGATTCAAAAAGGACACAGACGACAAAGAAGCGAAAGAAGAGATGACATCACGATGCCCAGACCCACACATGGGTGGATCCACGAAAAAGTATTAGTTTTGTGCGATTGAGGGAGAAGAATGGCTCCCTTTGATTGACTTACATGATAATCCAGCCAGCAGAAAGCCATTTCGGCTCGATCACATCTAGCCAGCTGAAAGCCAACCCAGCTCGATCATCGCCAGCCAGCCGAGAGCCAGCCCTTCTCAATCGCATCCAGCCAGCTGAGAGCCATTTGGGTTCGATTGCATCCTGCCAGCCGAGATAATTCGCTCTTTGTGGCTAACCGTATTCGGACTAGCCTGGTGTTGTTTTGCTTCATGACTATGGTTGTCCCGGCTCGATCATTTCTAGCCAGGCGAGAGTCAGCCCTACTCGATCGCGTCCAGCCAGCCGAAAGCGATTTCCACTCGATCGCATCCCGCCAGCCGAGAGCCAGCCCTACTCGATTGCATCCAGCCAGCCGAGATCCAGACCAGCTCGATCCCGTCCAGCTAGCCGAAAGCCAGCACAGCTCGATCATCTCCAGCTAGCCCATAGCCGGCAATACTCGATCGGGTCGAACCAGCCGAGAGCCAGTTTGGCTGGATCACGTCAAGCAAGCCGAGAGCTGACTCAGCTCGGTCATCTCCAGCCAGCCGAGAGCCAGCCCTACTCAATTGTGTTCATCCTGCCGAGAGCTATTTCGACTCCATCACGGCCAGCGAGCCGAGAACCAGCACAGCTGGATCATCTACAGCGAGCCGTGAGCCAGCCGAGAGCCAGACCAGCAGGATCACGTCCAGCCAGCCGAGATGCAGCCATACTCGATCACATCCAGCCAGCCGAGAGCCAGACCAACTCGATCGCGTCCAGCCAGCCAAAAACCAGACCAGCTCGCACATGTCCAGCCAGCCAAAAGCCAGCCCAGCAGACTCATCTCCGGCCGAGAGCAATCAATACTGGATCGTGAAATAATATTGCTCGGTGTGGCTAACTGTATTTGGACTAGCTACGAGTATGTGTCCATGGACACATACTCGTAGCTAATCCCAACATAGCCTAGCGTTGTTTTGTTACACAACTGTGTTTCTCCCAGCTCGATCATCTCTGGCAAGCCAAGAGCCAGCCTGTTCGATCGAGTCCAGGCAGTCGAGAGAGATTTCGACTCGATCGCGTCCAGCCGGCCGAAAGCTAGCCAAGAGCGAAAACACCTCGAATATCTCCAGCCAGCCTGGCTTGACTGCAACCATTCCAAGTTACCCGGCTATAGGTTCGACAAGTCAGGCACTCCCTTTTCCCCTCCATTATTCACTCCCCTTTTCCACTCACTTTTCCGCCCCCTTACTCTCAACCGTATTTGCACTCTAAGTTCTAAGTTCTAAGTTCAGCTCTATGATACTTCTCTCTTTCTCTCTCTCTCACTGTGACTCTCAGTATTTGCAAGGCTATTGATGTACAGAAAATTGTAATAGATGAAACCAGCTAGCCAAGCGCAATCATCTCCAGCCAGCCGAGAGCCATTTCGTCTCGATCGTTCCAACCAGCTGAGAACCAGCCCTGCTCGATCATCTACAGACAGCCAAGAACCAACCCTAATCGATCCCGTCCAGCCAGCCGAGGGACATTTCGGCTGGATCGCGTCCAACCAGCCGAAAGCCAGCCCAGCTGGATCATCACCATCCAGCAACAGCCAGCCCGACTCGATCGCATCCAGCCAACCGAAAGCAATTTCGGCTCGATCGCGTCCAGCCACCCAAAACCAGCCCAGCTCGATCATCTACAGCCAGCCGAAGTTAGCCCTACTCGATCGGTGTAGCCAACCGAGAACATTTCGGCTCGGTCCGTCCATCCAGCCGAGAGCCATTTCGCTCAATTACCCTCGCCAGCCGAGATCCAGCCCTACTCGATCGCATCCAGCCAGCCGAGAGCTATTCCGGTGCGATCGTGTACAGCCAGCCGAGAGCCAGACCAGCGCGGTCGGGTCCAGCCAGTCGAAAGTCAGCGCAGCACGATTATCTACAGCCGGCCGATAGCCAGCCCTACTCGGCCGCGTCCAGCAATCTAGGAGCCATTTCGGCTCGATCGCATCCAGTCAGCCGGAATCCAGCCCAGCTTGATCATTTCCAGCCAGCCGAGAGCCAGCCCTATTCGATTGCTTCCAGCCAGCCGAGAGCGATTTCGGTTCGATTGCGTCCAGCCAGCCGAAACTCAGCACAGCGCCATCATCTACAGCCGGCCGAGAGCCACCCGACTCGGTCGCATCCGGACATCTCAGAGCCATTTGGTGATCGTATCCAGTCAGCCGGAAGCCAGCCCAGCTTGATCATTTCCAGCCAGCCGAGAGCCAGCCCTACTGATCGCGTCCAGCCAGCCGAGAGCCAAACCAGCTGATCTCGTGCAGTCAGCCGCAAGGCAGCTCAGCTCGATCATCTCCAGCCCGCCGAGAGCCCCCCCTACGCCATAGCGTCCAGCCATCAGAGAGCCAGACCAGCCCGATCGCGTCCAGCCAGCCGAAAGCCAGCCCAGCTGGATCATCCCAGCAGCCCGAGCCAGCCCTACTGAACGCGTCCAGCCAGCCGAAAGCCAAACCAGCACGATCACGTCCAGTCAGCCGCAAGCCAGCTCAGCTCGATCATCTCCAGCCAGCCGAGGGCCACCCCTACTCCTTAGCGTCCAGCCATCCGAGAGCCAGACCAGCCCGATCGCATGCAGCCAGCCGGACAGCCAGCCCAGCTTCATCATCTCCAGCCAGCCGAGAGCCAGCCCTACTCGATCGCGTCCAGCCAGCCCAGACCCATTTGGCCAGATTGGTGCAGCCAGCCGAAAGCCAAATGAGCTCGATCGTGTCCAGCCCTCCGAGAGCCATTTCCGCTCAATCAGCTGCGGTGGCTTGATTATCTCCGCAAGCGGAAAGCCTGCTTGTCCAGCCAGCCGAGAGCCAGCTGAGAGCCAGCCAAGGTCAATCGTCTGCCACGAGTTGAGTGCCAGTCTAGTTTGACCCAGCCTGTATCGATTTTCTCCACCCGTGCCCGTGCTCCAAGTGCACCTGCAAGAGCATCTCCAAGTGCAGCTCCAGTGCATTCGAGATCTGCCATCATTATTTGTATATACTGAGCAATAAATTTGTGAATCATGGCTGTGACCGTAAATCAAGGTACGACTGTGAACTTGGACTGCGACCGTACATTGTTTTGCACTGGAAGTAAATGCGGCGTCCGTAGTGCGTCAGTAGGCAAATGCTGCGTCAAGAGGCATCAGTGCAGTTCCAGGGTATATTGAGGCTCAAAGAAGAGATGACGTCAGGATGCCAAGACTCAAACCAGCTTGGATTTACGAAAAGCATTAGTTGTGTCAGATGGAGGGAGACCAATGACTCCCACCGCTTACTTTCAACCGTATTTGCACTCTGATTTCTAAGTTCTATGTTCAACTGTATGATACTTTCTCTCTGTCCCACGGTTTCTCTCTTTCTTTGCGATACTAGCACATGTACAGACAATTTTAATCGATGCAACCAGCTAGGTTAACTCGATCATTCCCAGCAAGCGGAAAGCCAGCTCTACTCGATCGCGTCCAGCCAGCTGACAGCCATTTCAGTTCGATCTTATCTGGTCAGCCAAAAGCCAGCCCAGATCGATCATTTTCAGCCAGCCGAGAGCCAGCCATACTCGATCGCGTCCAGCCAGCCACGAGCCTGACCACTTTTATCGCATCCAGCCACCGAGAGCCAGCCATAATCGATTGTGTCAAGCCAGCTGAGAGCCATTTCGGCTCGATCAGATCAAGCCAGCCGAGAGCCAACCGAGCGCGATCATTTCCAGCCAGCCAAGAGCCAGCCCTACACGATCGCATCCATCCAGCCGAGAGCCATTTCGGCACGATCGCGTCCAGCCAGCCCAGAGCCAGCACAGCTCGATCATCTCCAGCCAGCCGAGAGCCAGCTCTACTCGATCGTTCCTATCCAGCTGAGAGCCATTTCGGCTCGATCGCGTCCAGCCAGCCGAGACCCAGACCAGCTCGATCATCTCCAGCCAGCTGAGAGCCAGACCAGCTGGATGGCGTCCAGCCAGCCAAAAGCCAGGCCCGCTCAATTATCTCCAGCCAGCCGAGAACCAGCCATACTCGATGGCGTTCAGCCATCCGAGAGCCAGTTGGGCTCGATGGCGTTCCGCCAGCCTCCAGCCAGTTCAGCTCGATGCTGTTCAGCCAGCCTCTAGCCAGTCCACTTGATGGCCTCCAGCCAGCCTCCAGCCATTTCGGCTCGATGGCGTTCCGCCAGCCGAGAACCTGACCAGCTCGATCACGTCCAGCCGGGTGAAATCCAGCCCAGCTCAATCATATCCAGCCAGCCGAAAGCCAGCCATACTCGATGGTGTTGAGCCAGCCGAGAGCAAGTTCGGCTCGATGGCGTGCAGCCAGCCGAATGTCACCCCAACTCAAAAGTGCTGCTCCAAGTGCAGCTCCAAGTGCATTCGATATCTACGATCATTTGTTGTATATAGTTAGCAATAAATGTATGAATCAAGACTGAAACCGTAAATCGAAAGTACCGGGTCGCCCAAGGGTGCCGAAATATGTTGAGGAGCATCACATGTATGATTCAGAAACGACAAATACGACGGAGAAGCGAAAGAAGAGATGACGTCACAATGCCAAGACCCACACAAGGGTGGATTCACGAAAAAGTTTTAGTTGTGTGAGATGGAAGGAGATGAATGGCTCCCCTTGATTGACTCACACAATACTCCAGCCGGCCGAGAGCCAGCCCAGATGAATCCTGCACAGTCAGCCAAGCTCAATAATGTCCATCCAGCCGAGAGTCAACCCTACTCAATCGCATGCAGCCAGCCGAGAGCTATTTCGGCTTGATCGCGTCTAGCCAGCCTACAGCTACCCTTGTTAGATCATCTCCAGCCAGCCGAGAGCCATTTCGGCTCGATCACGCCTAGCCAGCCGAAAGCCAGCCCAGCTCAATCATCACCAGCCACCCGAGTGCCAGCCATACTCGACAGCCTCCAGCTAGCCTCCAGCCAGCCCAGCTCAATCATATGCAGCCAGCCGAGAGCCAGTCAACTGGGTGGCGTCCAGCCAGCCAAGAACCATTTCGGCTCGATCACGCCTAGCCAACCGAAATCCAGCCCAGCTCAATCATCTCCAGCCAGCCGACAGCCAGTTCGGCTCGATCACGCACAGCCAGCCAACAGCCAGCCCCGCTCAATCATCTCCCGCCAACCGAGAGCCAGCCATACTGGATCGTGTCCAGCCAGCCGAGAGTCATATCGGCTAGATCACGTCCACCCAGCCGAGAGCCAGCACAGCTCGACCATCACCAGCCAGCCAGCCGACAGCCTGCCCTACTCAATCGCTGCTATCCAGCCGAGAGCCATTTCGGCTCGATCGCGTCCAGCCAGCCAAGGGGCAGCCCAGTCCGATTATCACCAGCAAGCCGAGAGCCAGCCATACTCCATGGCGTCCAGCCCGCCGAGAGCCATGTCGGCTCGATAGCGTTCAGCCAGCCGAGAGCCAGACCAGCTTGATCACGTCTAGCCAGCCGAAAGCCAGCCCAACTCAATCATCTCCAGCCAGCCGTGAGGCAGCCATACTCGATGGCGTCCAGCCAGCCAAGAGCCAATTCGGCTCGATCGGGTCCAGCCAGCCGAAAGCCAGACCAACTCGAACATGTCCAGGCAGCCCAAAGCCAGCCCAGCTCGATCATCTCCAGCCTGCCTAGGGCTAACCATTCACGATCCTGTCCAGCCACCTGAGAGCCATTTCGGTTCGATCACGTCCAGCCAGCGGAGAGCCAGATCAGCTCGATCGTGTCCAGCCAGCCGACAGCCAGCCCAGCTTAATCATCACCAGCCAGCCTAGCGCCAGCCATACTCGATCTTGTTCAGCCAACCGAGAGCTAGTTCGGCTCGATCACGTCCAGCCAGCCGATAGCCAACCCAGCTGGGTCATCTCCAGCCAGCCGAGAGCCAGCCCTACTCGATCGCGTTCATCGAGCAGAGAGCCATTTTGACTCGCTCATGTCCAGCCAACCAAGAGCCAGCACAGCTCGATCATCTCCAGCCAGCCGTGAGCCAGCCAAACTCGATCGCCTACAGCCAGTCGAGAGCCATTTCGAATCGATCGCGTCCAGCCAGCCTACAGCCAGACCAGCTCGATCATGTCCAGCCATCCGAAAGCCAGCCCAGCTCAAACATCTGCAGCCAGCCGAGAGCCAGCCACACTCGATCGCGTCCAGCCAGCCGAGAGCCATTTCGGCTCGATCGCTTCTAGCCAGCCGAGAGCCAGACCAGCTCAATCGAATCGCGTCCAGTCAGCTGACAGCCAGCCCATCTCAATCATCTCCAGCCAATCGAGAGCCTGCCCTACACGCTGGCTGCTATCCTGCCGAGGACCATTTCGGCCCGATCGTGTCCATCCAGCAAAGAGCCCGACCAGCTCGATCATCTGCAGCCATCCGATAGCCAGCTATACTCGATCGCCTCCCGCCAGCCGAGAGCCAGACCAGCTCGTTCACGTCCAGCCAGCTGAGAGCAAGCCCAGCTCTATCATCATCAGCCAGCCGAGAGCCAGCCATACTCGATCGTGTCCATCCATACGGGAGCCATTTCGGCTAGATCATCTCCAGCCAGTCGAGAACCAGCCCAGCTTGATCATCTCCAGCCAGCCTCCAGGCAGCCCAGCGCAATCATCTCCAGCCGGCTGAGAGCCAGCCATAATGGATCGCCTCCAGCCGGCTGAGAGCCAGCCATAATGGATCGCCTCCAGCCAGCTGGGAGCCATTTCGGCTGATCACGTCATGGCAGCCGACAGCGAACCCAACTCGATCATCTCCAGCCTGCCCAGTGCCAGCCCTACTCGATCGCTTCTATCCAGCCGAGAGCCATTTCGCCACGATTGCGTCCAGCCAGCCAACAGCCAAACGAGCTCGATCATCTCCAGCCAGTCGAAAGCCAGGTCAGCTCGATCATCACCAGCCAGCGGAGAGCCAGCCATACTCGATCCCGTCCAGCCAGCCGAGAGCCAGATCAGTTCGATCGCGTACAGCCAGTCGAAAGCCAGCCCAGATAAATTGCACTTTGTGGCTAACCGGATTCGGACTAGCTACGAGTATGTGTCCATGGACACAAACTGGTAGCTAGTCCCAACATAGCCTAGTGTTGTTTTGTTTCACGACTATGCTTCTCCCAACTCGATCATGTCTTGCCAGCCGAGAGTCAGCCCTACTCGATCGCTTCCTGCCAGCGCAGAGCTATTTTGACTCGATCGCCTCTAGCCAGCCCAGAGCCAGGCCAGCTCGATCACGTCCAGCCAACCGAGAGCCAGCCACACTCGCTTGCGTCCAACCAGCCGAGAGGCAAACCAGCTCGATTGCGTCCAGCCAGCCGAGAGCCAGCGCAGCTCGATCATCTCCACCCAACCGAGAGCCATCCATACTCGATCACATCCAGCCAGCTGAGAGCCATTTCGGCTCGATCGCATCGAGTCGGCCTAGAGCCATCCCAGCTCGATCAACTCCAGCCAGCCGAGAGCCAGCCCTACTCAATCGCGTACAGCAAGCTGAGAACCAGACCAGCTCAATCGCGTCCAGCCCGCTGAATGCCCTCCTAGCTCGATCATCTTCAGCCGGCCGAGAGCCAGCCATACTCAATCGCCTCCAGCCAGCTGAGAGCCATCTCGGCTGATCACGTCAAGCCAGCCGAGAGTGAACCCAGCTCGATCATCTCCAGCCAGCCGAGAGCTAGCCCTATTCGATCACTTCTATCCAGCCGAGAGCAATTTCAGCTCGATGGCATCCAGCTAGCCAAGAGCCAGACCAGCGCGATCATCTCCAGCCATCCCAGAGCCTGCCATACTCGATCGCGTCCAGCCAGCCGACAGCCAGACCAGTTCGATCGCGTCCAGCCAGCCGAAAGCCAGCGCAGCTCAATCATCCCCAGCCAGCCATGAGCCTGCCATACTTGATCGCATCCAGCCAGCCGAGAGCAAGCCATTCACAATATAGTGCAGCCGGCCGAGAGCCATTTCGGCTAGATCATGTCCAATCAGAGGAGAGCCAGCCCTACACGATCACATTCCGCCAGCCGAGAGCCATTTCTGTTCGATCGCGTCCAGCCAGCCGAGACCCAGACCAGCTCAATCACATAGAGCCAGCTGAAATCTAGCCCAGCTCAATCATCTTCAGCGAGTCGACAGCATGCCATACTCGCTGGCCTCCAGCCAGCCTCCAGCCAGCCATACTCGAATGCGCCCAGCCAGCCGAGAGCCATTTGGGCTAGATCATGTCCAGCCAGTCGAAAGCCAGCCCAGCCCAATCATCTCCAGTCAGCCGAGAGTCAGCCCTACACTATGGCGTCCAGCCAACCGAGAGCCATTACGGCTCGATCGCGGCCAGCCAGCCGAGAGCCAGCCGAGCATGCCAGCCGAAAGCCTGCGCAGCTCGATCATCTCCAACCTGTCGAGCGCCAGTCATACTCAAACGTGTCCAGCCAGCCGAGATGACGTCAGGATGCCAAGACCCACACCAGCGTGGATTTACGAAATTGTTTTCCACTATGCTTCTCCCAACTCAATCATGTCTAGCCAGCTGAGAGTCAGCCCTACTCCATCGCTTCCAGCCAGCGGAGAGCCATTTCGACTCGATCGCGTCTAGTCAGCCCAAAGCAAGGCCAGCTCGATCACGTCCAGCCAACCGAGAACCCTCCATACTCGATTGCGTCCAACCAGCCGAGAGCCCAACCAGCTCGATCGCGTCCAGCCAGCCGAATGCCAGCCCAGCTCAATCATCTCCAGCCAGCTGAGAGCCAGCCATACTCGATGGTGTCCAGCCAGCCGAGAGCCATTTCGGCTCGATGGCGTTCAGCCAGCCGAGAGCCACACCAGCTCGATCACGTCTAGCCAGCCGAAATCCAGCCCAGCTCAATCATCTCCAGCCAGCCGAGAACCAGCCATACTCGATGGCGTCTAGCCAGCCGAGAGCCATTT
Organism: Trichophaea hybrida; assembly: GCA_015178995.1. Taxonomy (NCBI): domain Eukaryota; kingdom Fungi; phylum Ascomycota; class Pezizomycetes; order Pezizales; family Pyronemataceae; genus Trichophaea; species Trichophaea hybrida. Next base: position 11,238 of record WHVE01001182.1, read on the forward strand.
CAGCTCGATCGTGTCCAGCCAGCCAAGAGCCAGCCATACTCAATGGCGTCCAGCCAGCCGAGAGCCTGCCATTCTCGATGGCGTCGAGCCAGCCGAGAGCCATTTCGCCTCGATGGCGTTCAGGCAGCCGAGAGCCAGACCAGCTCGATCACGTCCCGCCAGCCGAGAGCAATTTCGACTGGATCGCGTCCAGCCAGCCGAGAGCCATTTCGGCTCGATCGCTTCTAGCCAGCCGAGAACCAGACCATCGCGTCCAGCCAGCTGAAAGCCAGCCCAGCTCAATCATCTCAAGCCAATGGAGAGCCTGCCCTACTCGATCGCTGCTATCCTGCGGAGGACCATTTCGGCTCGATCGTGTCCGTCCAGCAAAGAGCCCGACCAGCTCGATCATCTGCAGCCATCCGATGGCCAGCTATACTCGATCGCCTCCAGCCAGCCGAGAACCAGACCAGCTCGATCACGTCCAGCCATCTGAGAGCAAGCCCAGCTCTATCATCATCAGCCAGCCGAAAGCCAGCCATACTCGATCGTGTCCATCCATACGGGAGCCATTTAGGCAAGTTCATCTCCAGCCAGTCGAGAACCAGCCCAGCTTGATCATCTCCAGCCAGCCTCCAGGCAGCCCAGCTCGATCATCTCCAGCGGGCCGAGAGCCAGCCATATTCGATCGCCTCCAGCCAACTGAGAGCCGTTTCGGCTGTAACGTCATGGCAGCCCAGAGCGAACCCAACTCGATCATCTCCAGCCTGCCGAGTGCCAGCCCTACTCGATCGCTTGTATCCAGCCGAGAGCCATTTCGTCACTATTGCGTCCAACCAGCCAAGAGCCAGACGAGCTCGATCATCTCCAGCCAGCCGAGAGCCAGACCTGCTAGATGGCGTCCAGCCAGCCGAAAGCCAGGTCAGCTCGATCATCCTGAGCCAGCCCAGTGCCAGCCATCCACGATCCCGTCCAGCCAGCCGAGAGCCACATCAGCCCGATCACGTACAGCCAGCCGAAAGCCAGCCCAGATAAATTGCACTTTGTGGCTAACCGTATTCGGACTTGCTACGAGTATGTGTCCATGGACACAAACTCGTAGCTAGTCCCAACATAGCCTAGTGTGGTTTTGTTTCACAACAATGCTTCTCCCAACGCGATCATGTGCAGCCAGGCGAGAGTCAGCCATACTCGATCGGTTCCAGCCAGCGGAGAGCTATTTCGACTCAATCGCATCTAGCCAGCCCAGAGCCAGGCCAGCTCGATCTCGTCCAGCCAACCGAGAGCCAGCCATACACGATTGCGTCCAACCAGCCGTGAGCCAAACCAGCCCGATCGCGTCCAGCCAGCCGAGAGCCAGCGCAGCTCGATCATCTCCACCCAACCGAGAGCCATCCATACTCGATCGCATCCAGCCAGCTGAGAACCATTTCGGCTCGATCGCATCCAGTCGGCCTAGAGCCAGATCAGCTCGATCGCGTCCAGCCAGCCAAAGCCATCCCAGCTCGATCATCTCCAGCCAGCGAGAGTCAGCCCTACTCGATCGCGCCCAGCCAGCGGAGAGCCATTTCGGCTCAATCACGTCAAGCTAGCCGAATGCTATCCTAGTTCGATCATCTCCAGCCAGCGAGAGTCAACCATAATCGATTGCGTCCAGCCAGCCGAGAGCCATCCCAGCTTCATCATCTCCAGCCAGCCGAGAGCCAGCCCTACTCACTTGCGTCCAGCAAGCTGAGAGCCAGACCAGCTCGATCGCTTCCAGCCAGCCGAAAGCCATCATAGCTCGATCATCTCCAGCCGGCCTCCAGCCAGCCATACTCGATCGCCTGCAGCCAGCTGAAAGCGATGTCGGCTGATCACGTCAAGCCAGCCGAGAGTGAACCCAGCTCGATCATCTCCAGCCAGCCGAGAGCCAGCCCTATTCGATCACTTCTATACAGCCGAGAGCAATTTCGGCTCGATTGCATCCAGCTAGCCAAGAGCCAGACCAGCTCGATCATCTCCAGCCATCCGAGAGCCAGCCATACTCGATCGCGTCCAGCCAGCCGACAGCCAGACCAGTTCGATCGCGTCCAGACAGCCGAAAGCCAGCCCGGCTTAATCATCTCCAGCCAGCCGAGAGCCTGCCATTCTCGATCGCGTCCAACCAGCCGACCGCAAGCCATTCACAATCTAGTGCAGCCGGCCGAGAGCCATTTCGGCTAGATCATGTCCAACGAGGGGAGAGCCAGCCCTACTCGATCTCATTCCGCCAGCCGAGAGCCATTTCTGTTCGATCGTGTCCAGCCAGCCGAGATCCGGACCAGCTCAATCACGTAGAGCCAGCTGAAATCTAGCCCAGCTCAATCATCTTCAGCGAGTTGAGAGCATGCCATACTCGCTGGCCTCCAGCCAGCCTCCAGGCAGCCATACTCGATTGCGTCCAGCCAGCCGAGAGCCATTTGGGCTAGATCATGTCCAGCCAGTCGAAAGCCAGCCCAGCCCAATCATCTCCAGTCAGCCGAGCGTCAGCCCTACACTATCGCGTCCAGCCAACCGAGAGCCATTACGGCTCAATCGCGGCCAGCCAGCCGAGAGCCAGACGAGCTGGCCAGCCGAAAGCCAGCGCAGCTCGATCATCTCCAACCTGTCGAGCGCCAGTCATATTCAAACGCGTCCAGCCAGCCGAGATGACGTCAGGATGCCAAGACCCACACCAGCGTGGATTTACGAAATTGTATTAGTTGGGTGAGATGGTGGTAGCCATTGGTTGACTTACTCAATAATCCCCTGGAACATTCCAAATATCAATAACAACCAGTATGGCTAGGTCCGTTATGCTTAGCATAAAACACTCGGAGCTGGGACACCAATCATCACTTGCGATGTGCCCAAATAAGAGGTTTTGGCTATGACTCGTCTAGGAGAGCAGAGCGAAGCTAGCTCATTGTTATACCTAGCATATTACCATCGGAGCGAGGACCACACACTCACCCGCGACGTGCCCGATAGAGATGTCATCGGCTATCACTCGTCTCGGGGAGCAGAGCGAACCTAGAGAAGCACCGCTCCGAATAGCGAAGCTACTCTCCACCAGACGAAGCTAGAGAAAGCACCATTCCGAATAGCGAAGCTACTCTTACCAGACGAAGCGAGAGACAGCAACGCACCGAATAGCGAAGCTACTCTCTACTGAACGAAGCTACCCTCTGAGGAGTGAAGCTAGAGAACGCACCGCTCCAAACAACAAAGCTAGAGAAAGCCCGCTCCGAATAAGCGAAGTTACTCTCTACTAGACAAAGCTAGAGAAAGCACCGCTCCGAGTAAGCGACACTACTCTCTACTAGACGAAGCTAGAGAAAGCACCGCTCCGAGTTAGCGACGATACTCTCTGATAGACGAAGCTAGAGAATGCACCGCCCCGAACTGCGAAGCTACTCCTACCGAAGCTAGAGAATGCACTGCTCCGAACAACGAAGCTACTCTTATCGAACGAAGACTATTCGCCTGGAGGTCGCTAAAAGAAAGGATACCACTGGTCCGAAGGCAGAAGCCGCGGGGCTGATGTCATAAAGGATACCAATGGTCGAGTATAATCTAACAACGGTAAAGACGATACAAGGATCGGGAGATGGAGGCCTGCGGTAGTTGCGAGGGAAATTGGTTTGGAGGTTAGGTACGGGAGCTCTAGGGAAAAGCGTAGTTAGAAGTATTTGTTAGAAAGTGAAGAAAGAGGTATAAAGACCTCTGAGTTCTTCGAGGGTAGAAAGGCATAATCAACCTTCTCAGCGAGGAGAACAAGCCTTAACAATATACTCATTTAGAAAGCCTATTCTTTTCGTTCAGAACCTGTTAGTGATTTCCACATCCCGAGTGAAGCTCCCAACCTACCTCCGAAGGAGTCCCGAATAAAGTACGGATACTGCTTTGACCGGGTAAACCTGGAGTGACACTCCCGGTGTCACACTCATGCACTACTCTGAATAGCAAAGCTACTCTGCACTGGACTAAGCTACAGAACGCACCACTCCGAATAGCAAATGTGCTGTCCTCCAGACTAAGCAAGAGAATACAACTCCCATAACAGCGATGCTACTTTCTACCCATGCTAGACAACACTCCGTTCCGAACAAAGAAGCTCTAAAATCATTGCTCCATACAGCGAAGCTACTCTCCATGACACTAGAGAGTTCGAAGCAACAAAATAGTAAAGCCACTGTCAATTGACAGAATTTCTTTCGCATGCAGGTCACTAGAAACAAATGTTACCAATTGTCCCAAGCAAGAAGCCAGGTGGCTGAGGTCATAGAGGAAACCATTCAACCAACTATACTCTAATAACTGTGAAGATGATAAAAGGGTAGTGAGAAGCAGTGCTATTGGAGTTGCAAAGGAAATCGCCTGGGTTTGAACGTGGCACAGGAGGTCTGGAGAACAGTATAGATAGATAGAAGTTTCTTGTTCGAGTAAAGGTGAAGGTTTTTATACTGTTGTCTTCGCTCCAAACTACTATTTACAGTTTACTCTTGAGCTCTCATAGCTGAACCACCTGTGACACCGGCAGTGTCACTCCAGGTTTACCCGGTCAAAGCAGTATGCGTACATAATTCGGGACTGATTCGTGTTAGGGGTTTTCCCTTATCATGCGTACGAGGTACATCAGGCTTAGTCTCCCAAGCTCACCTATGTCAAACTATGACATACGGCTGAAGATACACCCTTGAGGATGTCTACTGATGAGCAAGCAGAAGGCCCAACATAGCCAGGTGAAATTCCCACCATATTCCATGCTGCCATATCGGGTCTCGGTCTCAGAAATGCGTTCTGCAGGTGGAGACAGTATGCACACTCGATCTGACAGTAACTGAGAGGTGATTCCTTTGGTACTGGCCAAGGCATGGGACACACCAAACCATACTGCCGAAGCAAACGTAACTGCCTTGCAGAGACCTTAGGGTCAGCTGTGCGTTACAAATCTGACCAGTGTTTCTTCATAATCAAACTAATACTGGGATCAAAGCTACGGTCGGAAACTGCACTCAGTTTCCCGATAATAGCGGACGAACGATATTAACCTAGTATGAGGGACTTTGCTATCTCCCGAGTGAAATAGTCAACGAAGATAAGCTAACTGCGCCTCGGTAGTTGACTCTGTCTAAAAAGTTAAGTGTTCGGACCTAGACTGTCGGACCCCAGCTCTGTCGCACTATGGGCGATACGTGAGAGAGCGCACCGCCTACGGGGAACACGGGAAAGACGTGATGACACATTGCGAAACCCATGCGTACTTTGAAAGTTGCTGAAAGCACTGGGCTCTTTTGTGCTTTCTGCTGCTTTCAGTTGCCTTTCGCTGCGGATTTCCTTTCATATCCAAGAGTTTGTCTACTTTCTGCGTCTTTCGCAGGAGCAGCAATTTCACTCTAGATATCATTTCACGATTTCCACTCGCTACCCTTTCAGCGCTTTTCAGTTTTTTGGCTTTTGCACGGTGTTCCTCGGTGCTGCAATTATTATTCCCCGCCTTTTCCACCAGCACTTCTATATTCTTTTTTCCTATCTAGCAATCTATGTATTGATGCTAAATCATGGTTCGCCAGGAGCTCGGTGCAGATTGCTCCGACTGGATATGGCGCTCTCACACATGCATTGGCTGGAGACGATGCTGGCTGGGAACTGTGGTAGCTGCAGACGGTGCTGGGAGAGAAAATCAGTGAGATGATTTCTCACAAAGCAGCGACCAATAACACCCTGAAATGTGCGGCTTCATTTTGAGGAGCATTGGGAGGGAGTGGCCCCAACGAGATAATGCTTGATTGGCTATATAACTAAAAAAACATAGAAAGAGGAAAGAGAAGAGTTGATGATTGGTTGCGTGTCACCAGCATCCATTTGAAGTCTGAACCCCTGGCGATGGCGTATTGCAGAGCCTCAACAACCCTAGTCCAGCTCGATTCGACCAATTTCGTGATGTTCTGAGTCGGCCATAGATATAGGGCTACCGTGAAGCTTAATAGCATAATTAGTTTCTCAAGACTAATTTCCCGAGATTGAATCCGATAATGCTCCAAATTGGCCAAAGCTTATTCCGCCACCTAAGCTATCGTACTTCCAAAGGTTATTGTACTTCTGAAGGTTATTGTACTACTGAAGGTTATCTTACTTATGAAGGTATTAGTCCTCTGGCACCAAGGTTATTTTTGCCACCGAAGCCATCCTAGTCTCACCACCGAATTCATCCGAGTCTCACCACCGAAGCTTATTTGTTACACCTAACATAGTACCCTCGGAGCGGGGACACACACGATCACTCGCGACGGCATGGCTGTCACTGTCTCGGAGGCCAGAGCGAAGCTTCTCGAACAGCGAAGTTCTCGAACAGCGACGCTTCCTGACCAGCGACGCTTCTCGACCAGTGAAGTTTCACTCTGGTGAACGAATCTAGCGTGTACCGCACTGGCCAGAGTGAAGCAGGAATAGAGTCGCTCCGAAACTCTCTATGCAACGAAAGCTAGAGTATACATGCTCCGAAACTCTCTATGCAACGAAACCTGGATTATACATCACTCCGAAACTCTCTACACAACGAAAACTAGAGAACGCACCGCTCCGAACAACGAACCTAGAGAAAGCTAATCTGTACGCAACGAACGCTAGAGAAAGCTACTCTCTACCCAACGAAAGCTAAAAGCATTCACCGCGCCATACAATGAAGCTAATCTCTATCGATCGCAGCCTATGCGTCTGGAGGTTAATTCGATTGAAAGGATACCACCGGTCTGGAAGGCAGGAACCGCCGAGTTAATGGCATAAAGGATACCAGTGGTCCGAGTATAATCTATTAACGGTAAAGATACGATGGGCCGGGAGCTAGAGACTTGCGGTAGTTGTGAAGTTAAGGGCATTTGTTCGAATGTCCGGCGGTAGTTGCAACAGTAGTTGACGTACGGGAGTTCTAGAGTAAAGAGTGTAATTAGCAGTTAAGAGCGAAGACGAAGGTATAAAGACCTGCGGTTTCCTCGAGGGTAGAAAGACATCAGATCATCGATTACTTTCTTAGCGAGGAAAACAAGCCTTAACAATATACTCATTTGGAAAGCCATTCTTTCTGTTGTGAATCTTTTAGTTATTTCCACATCCTAAGCGAAGCTCCTAAACCGCCGCAATTGAAACAAGTCCCGAACCGAGTACAGCTACTACTTTGACCGGTGAACCTGGGGGGACCACCGGCAAAAATGACCTTACGCGTAGTGCAGCTCATAGCAACCGGTATTTCGGACGGCATTCCATAGGAAATTTTGCACGTGGGCACTATGAGCTTCTATGGACTGCGTGTGAACATTGGTACTATGATGTCAATTGCATATGATGGCTATGGAGCATGGGCACTTGGGGAAATGGCAAATACGTGGGCATTGGCAACGGCTCAATCAGGTGATCTGCGCGGGGACACTATGAAGTTCTATGGATCTATGCACACCTGCAAAAATGACCTTACGCGTAGCGCAGCTTTTGTTTTGTTTTAATCATACTGTATTCACTCTATTTAGAGTATGTCAGACCCCTAATCCCCGACGCCTCCGGGCATGCCGGTAAGATGGCGAAGTTCCGCAACTGCTACCCGTCGTCCCCTCTAACAGAAGAATGTATAAAGATTGATGAGAACATAAGAAAAGAGAAGAACCAAGAAGAAAGACCACCGATTGATAAGAAATGAGAAGAATCAAAAGAACGACCACCGATCCCAAGACTCCGGGAGAACCTAAGACCCCGGAAGAACTTCATTCCTCGACTCGCTTGGGCGGGAACTTCCCGACGTCAGTTGCCGCCAGGTAGTCCATCACCGCTTGCTCACACTTTTCCATGATGGTGGCTATGGAGCATGGGCACTTGGTGAAATGGCAAATACGCGGGCATTGGCAACGGCTCAATCTGGTGATCTGCGCGGGGACACTATGAAGCTCTATGGATCTATGCAGCTCAGTAGCACTGGCAAAAATTGTAGTAGTATGAAATGTCGATAATCTACAATTGCTGTCCCCCGTTCCTGATCCGTTCCCCGTTACCCAACTATCGGCTCGACCAATCAGGTTGCTTACGTCTAGCCAAGACACGGACGTAAGCAAAGTGATTGGCCATGTCGCACTCTACAAAAATGACCTTACGCGTAGCGCAGCCCATACCAAACGGTTTTTCGTACGGCTTGACCTGCGGAACTGCGCTAGATGCTATAAGACGTGGCAAAGCCGGGGGCTGATGCTTCTGGCCAAGTTTCACAACGTGTCGAGCTATGGGACGCGGATGAACTAGACGTATAGGCAAAATTTCACTACATATTAAGCTATGGGACGTGGGAAAACTTACAGCCTGATGCCTCTAGCTAAGTTTTACTACGCATCAAGCTATGGGGCACGGGAAAGCCTGCGGTCGGATATCTCTGGCCAAGTTTCACCACATGCCGACCTATGGGATGCGGAATTAGTCTTGTTAGTGCACGGAAGTGCCAGAGCCCATAGTCATCTATCTTTCACGACGCGTCGAGCTATGGGACGCGGAAGAACTAGACGTATATGCAGATTTCACTACAAATCAACCTATGGGACGTGGGAAAGCCTACAGCCTGATGCCTCTAGGTAAGTTTTACTACGCATCAAGCTATGGAACGTGGGAAAGCCTACGGTCCGATATCCCTGGCCAAGTTTCACCACATGCCGACCTATGGGATGCAGGAAGTAGTCTATGGAAGTGCCAGAGTCCATAGTCATCTATCCTCCTCCTCTTTATCCTGTTACTCCTCCTACTCCTCTTCCTCCTCCTGCTCCTCTTCCGTCTGCATATCTTCATCCTCCTCACTGTCCCCCACCTTTCCAAAGTCTTTGCCTTCCTCATCCTCTTCCTGCATATTCCAGTTCCTGCGGTAATCCGCCATCCCAGGTTCATCATCATCCTCAGCCTCCATCTCTCCCCTGTCGGCTTCCGGTGGTTTGGGCCAGAAACGATTGAACATGACTAGATCGATTGTATTATTGACATAGTAGTATTTGGTACCGTGGATGCGAATCAGGTGCGCGGCCGCCCATATGCACTTGATGTTAACTACAATCAGATCTGCTTGATTCCGTCGGAAAACTTTGTCAGAGACTTTAAGAAGTCCATTAGATGGTAAACAAACGCCATCGTTTTCCAGCTGGAGTTGCCGTAGAAGAACGATGCATCTCTTCCGCTGGCTATCTTGTAGCCGCAGTATGCGAACAAGTTGTGCCGGCCGCAAGTCTTCTACGTCCCCTTTAGGTGGCTCGCCTACCCGGAACCAGACGAAGTCATTCCGGGGCTCGGCATTGCCAAAAGATTGGTCGACCGTACAACGTAACTTATGGACAGTAGACTCGCAGCCGCCGAAGGACTGAAAATTGGCCAAAGGGACATCCAATAGATTGAATTGGGTGGCACGCAGCTGGCCGATACTCTGTCTATCGGCAGTGAGAATATTGAGTTCGTATCGGTAGTATCGATATATGTATTCTACCAGCGGATAGTTATACATAGGGAGTTGCTCGTTTTTGACAAAAAAGCCCTTTCGCCTGGGAGATCGCAACGCCCGGACCTGGATATTCCCTTCGTCCTCTGGAAAGTAGAGGGGAAAATCCTTCGGAATCGGTATCTGTTCGCAGTTGTATCTGTTGACTGCAATTTGGTCTTTAGGGTGATATAACGGCAGTGCCTCTTGGATTTCGGGGGTCGAGTGACCGTCCTTTGCTAATAGTCGGAGATGAAGGCACCGCATCCGGAGGACATGTATGCGGGAGTAGTCATTGAGAACCTGTTGTTCATTACCGAAATTTGCGATTTGACCGGCGGTAGGGGCCTACACACATCTTCGGGTGGTTCATTTCCTGCGTTTCGGTGCTATCCTTAACTAAGTGTCCAAACCGCTGGACGGATTCCTCATAGTGCAGCATGAGATGGATCTTGACGAAGTCGAAGGTGGTACGCTCGTTTACAGTGTTGTTGGTAGACTTCCTCTAGCAGTTTGTTGTCCTCTGCCTTTCGGCGGTCCTTTTGGGTGCGGGAAAGAGATACCCCACACTCGGCGTTTTCTTCATCTTCAATGGCATGTTGGGCAATGAGTTGCTTCTGCAGGGCCGTTCTGCATGCTTGGGCGGCAGCAACTGTAGTCTTTGATTTCCGGAAGGCTTTAAAGACGTCCTTGGTTGCATGGAATTCTTCTAAATAGTCCGCTAGGTAGTTGAGGGTCTCGTAGTTTGGATGCGATACTGTACTACAAGACTCCAATATACCAGTGACCGAACACAAGCCAATGCTTTCCGGAAAACCACGCGCTGCCGGGGGAGTGGGTTGTGCAATGCTGCTGCAAATGCCGGGTATATAATGCGGCCGAAGTTTCGCATTTCTTTTCCACTCCACTGAGTAACTTGCCGGTAAGCTTTGCCAGGGTGGTAGAAATCGGGATAAGGAGGGATGTTGTCCAGATCTGGTCAAATACAGTAGCTTTCCCGTGGCGCTGCAGGAAGCCCTCGATCCAAGTCATGAGGTGATCGAACATTCCAATGTAGATGTTATGGAGGATATCTGGCCGGTGGAGGTCATATGCTTCAACATGAGGAAGATCCCAAAAAATACACGGGACGGGCCTTGCACTAGTGGAATCGAACCAATCTTCGACAGTCTTCAGAGTTTGGCGGTCATCGGCTCTCTTGGCGTCCTGGTGCTCACGGTATTTCTGCTGGAACACTGCTGACTTCCGTCGGTGCGATTCAAGATCCGGCGGAAGGAGAAGCGACCCCAGTTTGTCATTCGGTACTTGACACTTAGGGCAAGAGTTGTATTTGACACCCATCAGGTTGGCATGCTCCATGTGGTCCGCTAGCCATGATGCGAGAATTGGCCAGCAGCGTCGCATTTTGCCATCCGAACATGGCCACAAGGCACCAGTATTGATGTCACCTCCCTCGGGAAACCGCCTCAATGGGTCAAGTACTATCTTGGCTACCTCACAAAGGACTTGCTGGTTCATATCTCTCTGAATTCGGTCGTCGGATCTGGAAATTCCTCGGAATTTCGGTGGCACCGGTAGGAAGGCAAGGACGACTTGTGCAAGGTAGCTGTATTTGTTCCGTATGGAGGAATGGATATTTCCGATGGTCAGGTAGATCGGCCATGCTTTCTGGTCGCCGGAGAAGTCTGTGAGCTGAGTCTCATCTGATCCGCAGATCAGCGGAACGATTGTTGCCCCCGGGGGAAGTTTGTCCTGTGTCTCCCACCACCAGTCGCCTGAATTCATTTCGGAGTACACTCGGTCGCCCTCAGAATCTATGGCCCGGATCGGTCCATATACCATGTGATCTCTATATGGGCGCTGGCGAAGGAGGTACTGTGCGCATTCCACAAGATCTCGGAAATAGAAAACCTTTCGGCCGTTTGGTGTGGTGACAGAAGCCTCCTTCCATTTCGGCAACTGGTTATCCATCCGATAGATTTGATTATACATGGTCCATCCAGAGCTGTAGGAATAGAGCCCGGGAGTCTTGCATCCTCCTTCGTTGAAATGACGATCAATTTGTGACTTCGGATAGTGAGCTTCAACGAACCTCAAGGCCTGTTTGAAATCTTCGGCGCAATGAAAGGGTTGCCACGGGTAATCGATAAGGCCTTGGAAATCATTGTAGTCAGGATCGTCTCCGAAGGTCCTGCTGGCGGTGGGGTGAACCTCGATTTCCGGGTCCCGCTCATCGATCAGGCCATTCTCCAGCTCAGCTTCTTCCGAGTCGGATTCCTGGGCTGGAGAATGAGGCCGTGGGACTTGTCGGTAGCGGCCAATATCTTCAGAGTCAGTGTCCTCTGGGATTTCGTCGAATCTAGGGATATCGTCATCGGATTCAGGTGTTTCCGTAGGGCTCCGATGCGATGAGTACAATCGCTGACGCGGCAAGAGCAATCGGCGACGGCGGGCTGGTGGCGACGGCTGACCTGAATGGCTTGTGTGGAGGTGACGCGTGAGTTTCCCTCCCGGACGAACATACTTGCGCAGTCGGGGTATGGGCATTCGTGTGCATCTGGGGCGGCCACCCGCAGTGTGCGAGCTGGTGGCATGGCCGTGGTCTGTCAGAAGGTGAGAGGCTTGTCTGCCGTCGTTTACATGAAACCACTTACAGAGTGCAGAGCAGGAGTAGCCAGATGAAAGCAATGCTTCAACAAGGAAAGCCATCTCGTCAGTTTTATTCTTTATAACTTACGATATAGAGTTTTACAATAGGCTTTGAATGATCGGTCTAGTGGATCCATATACGAACAGTATCACTGTGCGGCTCATACACGGACCTCGTTCTAGTTTAATTTGGAAATGCAGCCGAAGTTATTTGTCATTCAGCTGTCCTTCGGACGGATTTGGTCCTTTGGCTGTTTGAGAAGTTTGGTTATTTGGCCTGCAGCAAATTTCTGAAACTGTCAATGTAGTTCACACTTTGGGCCTGCATCAAAGCTTGAGAGATTCAGTCGTTTGGATATGGATGGATTCAGTCATTTGGGCCTACAGCAAAGTTTAGTACATTGGGATTGCAGTGTTTTCATTGCGATTCTTCCAGTGCCTTGGGCAGCGCATATGATTTCGTGACATCTCTCCTTTGCCCTATCTAGTAGATGCAATTTCGCTTCAAATTTAAACATACAAAATGCTCGAAACTTATGGGATCCTCAGCGCTCCTGAGATTCAACCTCGGCGCTATTGAGATTCTCGGCGATCCTGACATGTTCGGCGCTCCGAATTCACGTTTGCACAGGCCTTGGATGAGGGTGAAATCTTGATTCTATTGATATCTACTATATATATACGGTTGGACGAAAACAAAGGAGGTGAGAGACGACTTTCAAGCGGACTTGTAGAGAAATGACCAGATGACTAGATGGATGAAATGGATCTCAAGCGGGCTCGGAGAGATAGATCTTGGAGCGAGCTGTTGAGAGCAAATCAGAGGGAAAGAACGAATGTGCTGAATTGTCTAAAGTACAAGAAGAGAAAGACAAAGCTTATATATGAGAATGGCGTCATGCCGGAAGGTGCCATATCTGGGGCCCGCCTGGAACCATATCATACCCGGAGCCGAACATTCGGAGCGGATGTTGTGCTCAAGTCCGGATGGATGGCTGGTGCTCTCGGCTCGATGTCCGAGAAGGCTACGGCCATACCTCCGAATGACGTCGAGATTCTCTGGGCTAAACCCAGAGCAGTGACATCAGTCAAGTAGCGTCAACACGAGCTTAAAGAGAGAAGGATTTCGAGCGGGCTGGATCAAAATTGAGGCTGCGGAGCACAAGTAATTGTGAGAGATGGTTGCTGAAGCTGGTTGCTGAAAGCGCGGGCAGGACAGAAGACGAGCAATTGATGCGAGATCGGTAGTAGTATGAAATGAATAGTCTATCCACAGTTGCTGTCGCCCGTTCCGGATCTGCTCCCCATTACGGGGCTCTCGGCTCGACCAATCAGGTTGCTTACGTCTAGCCAAGACACGGACGTAAGCAAAGTGATTGGCCATGTCTCACTCCACAAGATCTGGCTTGCAATATGTTAATCCACGATCGGGAAGCCAAGTGGAGGACATAACTTGGGTAGAGAGAGGGAGGCTGCACGTACAGTGCTCTGCAGCAAGTGCATCGGAAGGAGAGTGGGCAGCTGCAGCCGGCTGCAGAGAGCGAGCTTAAAGAGAAGATGGACGAGATGGATTTCGAGCGGGATTGTGGCTGCCGAGCACGAGTAATTTTGAGAGAGACGGTCGCTGAAGCTGGTTGCTGAAAGCGCGGGCAAGACAGAATGCGAATAATTCGTGCGAGATCTGGTTTGAAAGATTTTAACCAACGATCGCGAAGCCGAGTGGAGACTTAACTTGGGTAGAGAGGAGAGGCTGCCCGTATGGTGCTCGGCAGCAAGTGCATGGGGGGGAGAGTCGGTAGCTGCAGCCGGCTGCAGAGAGCGAGGGCCAGACAGAGTGCGAGTGTAATTGGTGCAAGACCTGGTTTGAGAGAAGTATCCCACGATCGCGAAGCTGAATGGAGGACTTAACTTGGATAGAGAGGAGTCGGTCTCTGGAGTCGGTCTCTGAAACGGCGGTAGAGATGAGGACCACATGGTTGGTGAAAGCGATGGATTGAGTGAGGAGATGAGAGCTGGCTCATCATGTTGACTGACTGTTGACTGGCAATGCGCAGGTAAAGCTGGAGGTAACTAGAAGGAAAGAGAGACAAGATGGATGAGAA
>WHVE01001183.1:0-25308 GCA_015178995.1 Trichophaea hybrida
AACGTCACATCTGAAGACGGATTGGAATGTACAGAAAACGCATTGTCCTGGTTAACCTTTGACATTGTTATTTTTTCCTGTTTAGAAGTATTGATACGGAGAAAACGAAAAAATGTTGTTACCCAACGTTGAATTTGCCGGCTGAAATAGTTGAAAAGATAAGTAGTAACAATGGTAGCGACTGGATCTCATAGAATTTGAATTATACACAAGAAAATCCACGGTTATTTGTTGATGTTGTAGATCACGTCAGGAACGGACGCGGAGTTTTCGTCGTGTCCGTGGGGTTTGCGCTAAAATTTGGTAAAACCTCCGTCTCCGTATCATGATTCATGGATTCTACGGAATAGAAAGTTGCCGGATGGAAATAAGTTTACGCTGAGATGCCATCGTTTTAACCCACCCCGTGGAGAGAGAGGATAGGTGGAGAGGAAAACTTGGAGCGTTCATGGACTGTTTTAAGGGCGATGCTTGCGGTCTGTTATGGTAATGCCACCATCCTTGCTTCCTGAGCAATGAAGGGGTGGAACGGACCACATAACACGTGCAGAAACACTTCCTCAGTCTAACTTCGCACTGTGGGCTGCGGGGTAGGTTGTGGCGTGGGAACTAGTGGGCCCGATAACCACTAACTAACACCGGGAATCGTACAGCCGGAACGGAGCCAGGGCCTTGGATAATAATACTCTACAAGGGTTTGTAGTACTGTCCGCTACCGGCGCCGATGGTAGTGGTGGAGGTGTCTCTGGCTTCGTTAGCCCCGCCCCAAAGTCTCGCCTGTGAGCAGTTTGATACCGGAGATCTTCTGCATTATTGCCTCCGGTTGAATTCTGGAAATGTGTTCATAGATACAATTGGGCCTGTGAGAATTTTGGTTGCTGGTTGTATTGAGACCAGTAAACGATGTACTTCGACCGCCTTCTTTCGTATGCGTCGGTGCTTTCTCGGTCGGGTTTTGGAGGCCCGTTCCCGAAAACGATAGTTCATCGCGAGTTAATGATGATTGAACAGTGGCGTTCTTACACATGACAGTGATGAAGAATTACTGACCTGGCAGTCCGACCCCCATGGCCAGCTGTTTCAGGGACGTATTGGATTGGTTGACGATAAAATTTACTTCGCAAGTGGCAAGGGATCCGAAACAAAATTATGATAATAGAACGCTCATGAGGATGCAATAACTTTCTAGGCCCGCGAATGTACACGCCAAAGCAGCGAATCGAAATGGATAAGTGAAGAACTACGTTCGCACTTTAATTCTTCAAGCGGTATCTATCCACTATCTATGGAGAAATGCAGCACTGGAGGTGCTCTTGTCGGGGTCTTGTGAATTGATATCGCCAGAACGGTTATCGACAAGCTTTATTAGGCTGAACTAGTCGCGTGTAGTTAGACTGTAAATTTTCTCGATGGAGGGACTTCACGTTGTGTGGAGAGAAAGGGCCTCGTTCTCTCCATACCGCGTGAAATGGGGAGAAACATGATATGAATTTCTCGCCTTCTATCTAGCCAATAATTCATCAGATCGAATCCATCTCATCTCCGTCTTTCATTGAGATCTCGAAGCTTCCCGATTTTTGGTGTTGCTCGCAAAATTGTTCCAACGCTCTGATTGAAATGTGAAACAGCAAATGAGATCTGTTGTGTAAGCTAGCTGGTGAAAAACAGAACGCAGACATTTGGCAGGTTGGGAGGCCCGAAAAATAGTCAGCGCGAAAATATTTTATTAAAGTCATTGTTATGATCTGCTCAGCGAAAAGGGAATTGAATGAAATATCTTGCTGCGACATCGTAATGTATTATTGTACAAGACAGAAAAAATTAAGCACCTCGAGAACTGATTCCCCGCGAGAAAACAAACCCGAATTTCCTATCACATTTGAGCAGGTATATAGCCCCCCAAACGGAGTCCCGCAAACTACCACAAAAACTCAACGGGAGGGTTAAACTGCCTCATTGCAACAGCCGCCGCCTCTTGGCCAAACGCAGAGTCAAATATACGAGGTTTGGGGTCTGAACGGCGTTCCCAGATTGCCTTGGACCTGATCTCTGCGATGGAGCTCTGGACGTGGTCTTCCACCCCCCAGCTGATCTCTAGTGGTACCAAAGGCGGGAGTCTCCAACCGGCAACATTCTTGCCGTGGTGGGTGGATACCATGATTGTGATGTTCGGATACCACTTTTTGATCAAACCCATGAAGTCCTTGCAAAGGTTGTAGAGAGACTTCGACACGCCAACCTCGAGAGTCATGAAGGGACATGTTCCTTGTTGAACGAGATCGTTGACAATCTTCATAACCAGTGTACACTCACAGTGCACACTCCGATTAACGGTATTCCGCCGAGAAAGGGGCAGCGGAAGTGAGGGGAATTGGGTTCTTAAGTCCGTCTCAGTTAATCCCGGATCTTCTATGTGTCGGTGTTGCGCCCATTGGTCGACGATTTCAACGCTAGTCTTCTCAATCACGATTTCTTCGGGAGGCGGCGGGGGAACCTGCGAAACTTGTCAGAGTGCGAATAGCGGCGACTTGAGTACGTACTTTCTGTATACCTATGGTTTGGAGGGTCTCGGTGACGAGCAACAACGCAAGTAGATCCAAGAGAACCAGGTGCTCTGACGTTTGGGAGCGGTGCCATCGGCTGCTGTCTAGTTCGGCACTCACAGCTATGCCAAGATTTTCTTCGCCGTCGTCCTCGTCAATTTCGCTGTCATCCTCATCATCGTCGGTATCATTCACAGGTGTTGGCATTTGTGGGTGTCTGTGTTAGCGACAGACAGGCGGTCCATTGAAGGGGGAGGAGGCGATGACGGTCGGTATACCGTGCTGTAATTGACTTGACTGATTGCAAATATCATCTCGTCGAGGGTCGGGGAAGCAACGTCAGTCGTGGACATTGTGGCAGAGATCGTTTGTAGAAGGAACCGTGACTCCTGTGATTGAAAATAGACCAGTAAAGACAGTCTCTCGAGGCGCAACGAACCTGTTGTGACGCGGCAGCTTCACGGGTTCTTGGCGCCAAGCATGGTATCCAGTCTTGCGCTCTAGCACAAGATGTAAAGTACCGGAGTATTACTCGAATGTGTAAGCTACGCGAATGCCAAAACTTTTCCTTTTTTTCTCGTGAGCTGCCATCTCCATCTCCGCTACCTCTCACCTCCTTATCCACCTCCTCTCACCTCCTTCGCCACCCAGCATGCTGTGATCATCAAGAATCTACTGTTCATGTAACTAGTGAAGGCTTGATGGAAAGAATAGCAGGTACTGTGCCGGTGACTACCTTCTTCTGCTTTTAGCTTTTTTTTTTCGGATTTTTTATCGCCAGCTGTTACTCCACCAATTTTGACCCGATTGACTTGTTTATAGGCTCAAATTGACGCTCTCGTCGCGCTTTTTCCACTCGTACCATTCATTCCTCCTCCTCATTGCTACATCACAGCCCTGCTACAATCTACACAGCGTTACACCTCAATCATGGACTGCTGAGGTGTGATGTGGATTTTGGTGAAGAATGACCAAGTTGCTCAACCTGTGAAGGGGACGCAGACAGGACTTCTTTCTCCATCATGATCACTTGCCATGCTAGGAGCACTCATCAGCAAAATGGAATTCTTGCTCCGGGAATGGTCGGAGCAGTTCAGAGTAAGTGCAAGGTTTCGGAGGCTCCGGGTCCCGGAGCTCGGGTGCAAGATTCTGGAGCCTCCGGGATCACCGGTACATGGTCTTGAAGCCTCCGGAAGCGCTGGTACATGATTCTAGTGGATCGCGAAGCTGAGGGAGTCAGTCTCTGAAGCCGGCTGCAGAGACAAGGGACACACGGTGTGAGAGAGTGATTGATCGAGCGAGGATGGATGATAGCTGGCACTAGATGTTATGTGACTATTGAATAGGGATGCTCAGGCGGGGGGGACACTTAACTCTGGATGAGACGATGTTGAGAGAGGAGAGGGAGATGGACGAGAAGGAAGATGCATGAGAGCTTCAGAGCTGGAGGGCGGATGGACGAAAGCTCTGGGGGCTTGGATTCGTACGTGAGAAACTAGGCCTCGATCCAGTATGTTGCACCCGTCAACTTGTATAATCTGCTTGGCAAGTCGCATCTCCTAACCCAAAATCGCAAGTCAAACCCAAATTAGAGGTGCGATTTCAGCCAACCTAGCCATATGAGACTTAGCCCTCCGACTGTCAAACAGATTAAACGAATGCAATTTACCGAATCGAGTCCTAGTTTCGCGTATACGAATCCAAGCTCCCAGAGCTATATCCTCCAAGCTCTCAAGCTCTCATCCATCTTCTCTCTTCCTTCTCATCCATCTCCATCTCCTCTCTCAAACCCGTCTCATCCAGAGTTATGTGTCCCCCCCTAAGCATCCCCAGTCAATAGTCACATAACATCTAGAGCCAACTATCATCCATCCTCGCTCGATCGATCACTCTCACACCGTGTGTCCCTTGTCTCTGCAGCCGGCTTCAAAGACTGACTCCTCCCATGCACTTGGTGCTGAGCACCATATGTGTAGCCTCTCTCCTCACTGTACAAGTTAAGTCCTCCACTCGGCTTCGCGATCGTGAGCTAACATCTTCCGAGCCAGATCTCGCACTAATTACACTCGCGTTCCGTCTGGCCCTCGCTCTCAGCAGCCGGCTGCAGCCACCGACTTGAGAGCCCTCTCGTCCATCTCTCTCCAAGCCCGCTTGAGAGCCATCTCGTCATCTCTCTCCTAGCCCGCTGGAGATCCATCTCGTCATCTCTCCCCAAGCCCGCTTAAAAGCCGTCTCATCTCCTCCTTTGTATTCGTCCAACCGTGCATATACTGTAGATAGATATCAATAGAATCAAGATTTCGCCTCATCCAAGGCCTGTGCAAACGTGAATTCAGGAGCGCTGAGGATCTCAGGAACGCCGAGGATTTCAAGAGCGCCGAGGATCTCATGAGCGCCAAGAATCTCAGGAGCACAGAGGATCTCAGAGCGCCGATGATCTCAGGAGCGCCGAGCATCCTTGAAGTAGTTTTCGGAGCTCTGACACTCAGGTGTCAGGTGTGCTGAAACCGTTTGAAATAGAAAACATAACTCACGATTTCGAAAGAGCTTGGCCAGAGCTCCAAGAGTGTTTGAAACTTTTCCAATTCTCTCTGGCGACTCCGAGAGTAATCTACCCGACTTTTCTCGCTCATGGGAGCGCAGGTACATGATTGTGGAGCCTCTGGGAGCGCCGGTGCAAGATTCAGAAGTCACCGGGAGGTTTGGTGAGATTTCCAGGAGGGTTCGAAACTAGGCCCATTTCTTCCGGAAGCTCCAGGAGTAACTTGCGATGCTCCCGGAGTTACCTGATTGTTTGGTGAGAGCTCCAGGGGGATTCGAAACCAGGCCCATTTCCCCCGGAGGCTCCCGGAGGGTTGGTGAGAGCTCCAGGAGGCTTCGAAACTAGGCCCATTTCTCCTGGAGGCTCCAGGAGTAACTTGCGATGCTCCCGGAGACTACACCAACGCTTCCGGAGCAATTTACATTTTGTTGATGTTGCCAGCGGAATCTGCTGCTCAATTTCCATGGGTTCCATGTATATGCGCAAGTGCGAGTATTTGAGATCGACCGCCTGAATGATCTCGATGATGGTCATGGTGATGGTGATAGTGATGGCCCCGCGACTGTCAGTAATACCGATGCACTCTAAGTCGAGCTCACACCTAGAGTTAAGCTCACCGCTGGCTTCGTATGCTGGCCAGAGCTTCCGGCGTCTTGGCTGGTAGCCGAACCTTGAGTTTATCGTTCCGGATAACCTTGACTATACTGCTACGGAAGCCTCGTCTGCATGAAAGCTGGGAAGCTTGGAAGTTGGTTCTAAGAGAAAGGCGAAATGGTACGAAAGGAAAGTTGCAGCGAAAGAGACGTTGAGAAAGGTGAAACGGTACGAAAGGAAAATCGCAGCGAAAGTATGTTGAAAGCGGCCGAAAGCTGGAAAGTACATGGCGCTTTCAGGAACTTTGAAAGTACGTTCGGGTTTCGCGATGCATAATCTGCCACAATCGAAGCAAGTCCTGAAGCGAGTAAGGATACTATTTTGACTGGAGTGACGCTCCCAGTGTTACACACACTGCACAGTGCCAAACATCATATTGTCACAGATTTGCATGTTACCCTGCCTACAGATGTTCCAGGCACTCCAGATGCACCACCCATGCCTGGGCCAAAACTATGCTAACGGTAGCAGATCAAACTGTGGGCTTGTCTGCTAGTGTCTGTGCGTATACATATGCAAGTCCAAAATTAAAGCTTAAGATTGTATAATCAAACATATAGCTGGCATAAGAAAAAACGGTGCCAAATTGTCAGAAATGCATAACTGCGTAGCTACTCAACATGGTTTGGTTGAAAACAAAATCGATGAAATTTGAGAGCATAAAACAGATAGTCTGGAGCAGCTGTCTCCCCTAAGATCAACTTATACAGGTTCAGCGTTCACTATTCCTTAACCGCAACCCAACTGTAAGCCCTAGGAAACAAACAGTAGATCATCCTGCACAATCTACCACTCAAAATCGCCATCCTTCCAAGGTTTTGAGCCACGGGGACGTTTGGTACAAACAAGGTAACGATAAGCATCGGATTTGTAGTATCGGAGGTTTGAGACAAGCAAAGGATTAACCAACGAGTGGAGATTTCTTTCTGCCCAGTCGCCTCGAATCTTTGCAACTCGCTGGTAGAAACTCCGTAACAACGGTTTTTTTTGGTAGTATGCAAATGCCTGTTCCAGAGCGCCGCGTACCTCTAGGTCAGGAGCTTTTGTCAAATAATAACCTAGTTTCCGATCCACCTCGGCCGTGATTTCGTGAAGACGTATATACTCTTGGTCGATGAGTCGACGAATGTTGTCCGGGATACTATTTGAAATGTGCCGGTATGACGACCATAGACCAACCATGTGGACAAAAGCATCAGAAAACAGGGAGTACGAGTGTATTTTTGCTGTGACCAAGATAAAAGTAATCAACTGCTGATAGTCTTCGTCTTTCCCCTCCATTCTCCCACCTTCATTCATCCAGTCCACTATCTGGCCTTTGATTTGTCCTGCAATAGAATGAATAGAACAGTACAGTTCGGCTAGATCAACAATATCTTTCAATATGTTTATTCCGTACAATTTCCAATCACATTCAAAAGGAATATCGATGGGCATGTGGTAAAACATGCGAAACATACAGTCGTAATTGTGCTTCAGCCATCTTGGGGAAGCTATTTCTAACACATCTCCAGTTGGGTAACCTGGATCAGGAGTATTGTCGTGGCACCCCCCACCGTAATCATTCGCTTCTCCGGTAGTGTTTCCCGAATCTTCCGTTACATTTCTTCCGCTGCTCGAGACGGCTGGACTGCGGGCAACAGGTCGAGAATGGACAGCGCAGGATCTTTATCATCGCGCGAGAGCTTGTAGCGGTATTTGATGTTGAGAGCAATCGAGTACACAGAGGGGTTGATTAACTATTGTACAAAAGTGATTGTCTAAAGAACTAACTACGGGAGAAATCTATGCTTTATATACTCAAGGAAAACCATGAAAATCCTGAACCTCGGTTGAAGAACCATCGTGAACATACATTACAAATCAACCGTGGCTATGCAGGTGGCGAGTGACTAATCATGTATGAGTCTACATCGTGACTCATACCATTAGCAATCACACTCCAGTCGATTCTAGCAGCTTCGCTGGCCATCTAGAAGCTCGTAGGCCTTTCGGGCAAAATCCTGTGCCAACATTTGATACCGTCAGGGCTGAAATGAATGTTTTCCTCCTTCCACCAGGTTGTGGAAAGGCTCTTGTCGAAAAACTCTGAGCAATGACGTAGAATCGAGCTATCGAGGTGGTAGATGTTGCCCAAGATGTCGATCTCTACGTCAGGCGCGATCGACGACTTCGAAAAAGTTATTGGTTTCTTAGATTTGCCGTGACTCTCAGTGCATTGTCGTTTCTCCGCTGTGGATTGTGGTGATGGTGGAATCTTTCTTTTCGGATCCATGTTCGTGGTGGATTTTGGGTTGGTGGTAAGGAACTGGGTGTGATGGGGTTTTGGACAATACGGCGATGATGGTAAAAAGTGGGGTGGATCCATAATGCTTTGCAAATTTGGATTGGATTGAGTTGGGATGCGCCAAGGCCTAGGGATGCATCTGCATCACGCGACCTGGGATGGAAAGAAAATCAAGACAGATGAGCTGGGTCTTCGGGAAGCTCCGAGTGGGGATACTATTCTTGTATGGACTAACTCCACTGCTAAAAACCTTATGCTTTCAGCTCCAAAGGCCTAGGTCAAATCCAAAGTTCATGTTCGAAAATTCTCACCTATTAAACTAATACACAGTGTGATGGTTGCGCCATAGCTACTTAAGAACTGTGTATCGGAGCCGGCGGGATATTAAAAACGCTAGGAAAAGATACCAAATGGGAAATATCTTTTGCTTAGGCGGCCGCGCAGAAGAACGCAGTAGATTTGAACGAAATGTACACAAAATAGACTATATATGCTATCATGTGCATGCATGAGCATCATTTCGGACATAATAACTTGTAAACTTGTGAAAAAGCTCTGCTCGTATTTGGCACTGTACCCTCAGTTCCAGCCGAAGACGATGTAAGGCTGTCGGTTTGCCTCTTCTAATTCTGCTCATCGATATCATCATCAGCTCTAGAACCTCAGCTCTTATCGTCAGCAAAATGATTATGGTCAACTGCTGCATGTTTCTTAGGTTATTCACTCACCATTAAAACAAGTACTCACATGTATTGGGGAGGGGGAAGTCCATCATTTCAGGAGGTTGCTGAGATTGTCAGAAAAAGAGATGGTCAGATGACCCAGGTTGTGGTTATTCAAACGTTTGGTCAGATTTCCTCCAGAAAATCCGATCCTATTACCAGCAATATACTGGCATATCATATCATATTACGCCACTACACTCGCATCAAAAACCTCAAAACACACTGTCATTATTTAACAAAATAATACTAGATCGAAACACCAATTCCATTTGTTCATTCCCTCTTTCCCAACCATGAAAATGCAATGCATACGTAAGTTTGTATTAATCTTGGAGTTACAATCGGCCGATTCCTTGAAAACCTCTCTGTTGGGACATCCAGAGGTTTTTCAAGGGCTTTTGCCAAACACTCGTCCCCATGATATCACCGTGACCTCATTTACCATACGGCCATAGCTGGTTTCATATCTGCTATCGCTGGAATTACAGCTGCTGCTATAAAATCGACTTTTGCACTGATTGAACTCATTAAGGCTATTTACGATGCACCAAAATTTGTTGACGAATTGAGAGGTCAACTAGCAACTCTTGCCATTGTTGTAGTTGAAGCTGGAGAAGTTTTCCCGTCTGCAAACCTTAACAATAAAAAGATGGTTGACCCTACGAAGTTTGCTATTCACAGCTGCGTTCAGGTACTAGAAGAGATAGCCGGGCTTTTAAAAGCACTCCAATGCTTGCGCAGCGACCATAGGGGCATGAAGGCTTCGAGGCGAATACATACAGTGATCAAGGTACATGAACTCAATGAAACCGTCAAAAAGCTTGAACCTCTCAAGACAATACTCGTCATCGCATTGGTAGCAGTTGTTGCAAGGTTAGTACTTTGTTTGTTGCTTTCTATCCCAATAGCTGTGCAAGTATCGAACCAATCTACATAAACACACTACATCTGAGAGTACGTGGCTGATTTGGGAAGTTTTTTGCACTGGAAAAACCAGCGATACCCACGATTCAATAAATATTCTGCTTCAGGAGATCCAGAAACGGAAGCTAAGCACTACCGTTACAATGACTACATTTGATCTTAGGGCGTCACAGATTGGACCTCATTTGAAAAATGAGCTTGGATTTTGCATTACGCGGACTTGAACCATACCAGTGGAAGGCCGGATGGAAATTAAACAACTCGGTATCAATGCGTTCAAAAAGAACTTTTCCACCATCTTGCCAGAGACCATTGAGCACACTGTTTCCAACGTTATGAAAAAGTCGAATATCCAAGCAAGCAAGCCGATGCACATCTTTGCCAATGCAGATTTGGAAAGGATCTAGTCATGTGGAAATCCCGATATGGAAGACATGAACAAGCTCAAAGGTAAATGATGGGAGCCTGTAACATGCGGAGCAAAGGCGTTAATCCTCTACTGACACTTGTATCGCTGACGAATAGAGGCAAAGAACTTCGTTGACTGCAGTAGTAAGTGCTTAACCTCCAGAAAGTGGCATGGATGTAAGTGGTAACAGCAATATGCACTTGATATGACGAGGTCTACCGTTTCCGTTAACTAAGTTCTGGTCTTAATTAATAGAATTTCTGCAGTCTCTACGTACGCCAGACCATGTAGATGACCAGTTGTCAGTCAAACATGCATCCACACGGACATGGGAATGGATCTTCCGCAGTAAACAGTACCTAGCCTGGAAAAATGCCAACAATTCAAAGGTACTGCATGTGTACGGCGGACCAGGTACCGGAAAGTCTGTTCTATCAAATCACGTCCTAGATTCCTTCTTGGGAGAAGCCCACAAACCGACTTCAAAACAAACTACTGTGGTTCTGTATCACTTTTACAACAATGATAAGCGCCCCGAGCAATCAGCAGTCCTTATGCTCCGAGGGTTTATTCACCAATTCTTGCTGAAACGGAAGTCAGTGCCTACTACGCTGATAGAAACATGTCCAATACTGGTGTTATACCTAACATAATACCCTCGGAGCGGGGACACGCACGATCACTGGCGACGGCATCGGCTGTCACTAGTCTCGGAGGCCAGAGCGAAGCTTCTCGAATTGCGAAGTTCTCGAACTGCGAAGCATACTGAACTGCGAAGTTCTCTAACAGCGAAGCTTCTCAAACAGCGTCGTTTCTCAACCAGCGACGCTTCTCAACCAGCGACGCTTCTCGACCAGCGAAGTTTCTCTCTGGTGAACTAATCTAGAGTGCACCACTCTGGCCAGAGCGAAGCAAGAATAGAGTCGCTCCGAAACTCCCTGTGCAACGAAAGCTTGAGTATACATCGCTCCGAAACAATCTAAGCAACAAAAGCTAGAGAACGCACCGCTCCGAACAACGAAGCTAGAGAAAGTTAATCTCTTCGCAATAAAAGCTTGAGAAGGCTACTCTCTACCCAATGAAAACTAAAAGCATGCGCCGCACCATACAACGAAGCTACTCTCAATCGAATGCAGCCTATTCATCTGGAGGTTAATTAGATTGAAAAGATACCACCAGTCTGGAAGGCAGGAACCGTGGAGTTAATGCCATAAAAGATACCAGCAGCCCGAGTATCATTTATTAACGTTAAAGATTCGGTGGGCCCGGGAGATAGAGTTCTGCAGTAGTTGTGAAGTTCAGGGCATTGGCTCGAATGACCGGCGGTGGATGCAACGGTAGTTGGGAAAGAAGATGAGGTACGGGAGATCTAGAGTAAAGACTGTAATTAGCAGTTAAGAGCGAAGACGAAGGTATAAAGACCTTCGGTTCGTTCGAGGGTAGACAGGCATCAGATCATCGATTACTTTCTCAGCAAGGAGAACAAGCCTTAACAATATACGCATTTGGAAAGCCATTTCTTTTCATTGTGAATCATTTAGTTATTCCATATCCTGAGCGAAGCTCCTGATAAGCCGCAATCGAAGCAAGTCCTGAACCGAATACGGCTACTACGTTGTCTGATCAACCTGGGGTAACGCTCGCCGTGTCACAACCGGAGTGTAAGGACTTAGACGTCGATTGGACTTTGGAAGCTCTATAGGAGGTATTCATTACAATGTTCAAGGTTTCTCAAGCTGTTGAAACCATTAATTTTGTTCTTGATGCCCTTCATCAGTGTGATGTAAATCCTGCGATACATCTTCTCACCGGAATACCTGTTGACTGAAAATTTAGCTCGAGGGGCCTACCAGTTTCTAGATGGCTAGGGAGGCTGCTAGTATGGGGTAGAGAGTGATTGCTAAGTCGCCAAGTAGACTCATATATGATGAGTCAGTCACCACCTACACAGCCACTGGAGATTTGTAATGTATCACCTGCAGCCGAGGTTCAGGTTTTCATGGTTTCCTTTGAGCATATAAAGCTCTTGATTGTCCTTCTCTCAGATGTTGTATGTTAGACAATTCAATCTCTATTTTGATACACAATTGCTTTCAACAATACCTAACTTTCTTGAAACAGAGAATGATACCAAGACAAACATCCTTATCAGCAGTCGACCTGGGGAAGAATTACAGCATGCTATATTCAAAAGTAATCTGATTGGTATCCTGCTTTCACCTGATGTTACTCAACGAAATATTGATCAGGTTTTGAAGAAGCAACCACAGGAAGCACGAAGATTGCTTGGGTTGTATGAAGACGAGGACTCAGCGATAATGGATGCACGCAATGACAAGACAGGGGGTAGGTGTTTGTTGACAACCATGGCTGTGAGAGAGATCGAGAATATACGATGGATACCAATGAATATAATTTACTCCATGATGGAATGACTACCTTCCAGATCATCCCCACTAGACGTGTTACAGTTGTGTTGAGTCACAATCGGTGGTGGAGTAATGATCGGTGAATGTTATAAATGATGAAGCATGATAAGAATGAATTCAGGTTTCGAATGGAGGTTGAAGCATGATGAGAATGAAATCAGGTTTCGAATCAGAGTTTTACAGGGAATGACGGAATTGTACGAATGCAGTGTATGAAATTAGAAGACGTTTGGATGTATTATTGAATGAGTGAAATCACAATATATAAACCAGGCGTTCAGCGGAGGATAAGTTTTTTCCTTCACTTGTTCTCTTGTCAATAAAACAATCAATTATATTTGGCTTTCACATCTTTCACAATTGGGAATTCTGGATCGAGTCTTTTGCGTACAGTCTTTGTTTTTTTAGCCCCAGGCTATTCTCGACTCTTGAACCTTGCGGCCCTCTAAATTTATAACCCTCCAAACCCCGAGCCCTGAACCCTTGGCACCGAACCGTGAACTCTTGACAGATGAACGAGTCTACAATCGATTCTACTGGATATATTTTTGTTTTATGTGCCGTTACCCTCATCATTTAGGCTGCTATTATTGTCACCTCAATTGCAACGCGTTTTGCAAAGTTTTTATATCAGCTAGCAATTTCAAAAACAGATTGGCTATCCATTCCTACTGGAGCCACACCTGTTCACTGTGCTTGTGGACCTTTTGAAGACCTACGAATCCACATATTTTTGGCAATCAATGCCTCTTCCAAATATATGACCAAGGACGAAAGGACCTGCAAGTGTATTTATTTGTGTTATTGTTCAGAAGAAGAAGGAAACTTAGATGATGATGATCCAAACCCAACTATTCACTGCAACTATGGAGCAGTTCAGGATTGGGCAATATTACCTACCTGCAACTGCCACATAGAGCAATTCGATACTTCCTTCGATTGCATTAAGGAACCAAATTGAATCCTATGTTCACTTTCGATTATCGACCTCGAATACCTTTGCCTGGGTATATAGCCCAACGACCGGCAATTAGTTTTTTTCAGCCCATATCAAAGTAATTGAAGAGTGTTATTCAATCAACTAAAATAATTGACAGCAATTCGCCATCGGGCGTTAATGTGCTGGAACACAAATATGTGTATTTTGTGCAAAATTCCTTGTGGCAACGACTGCTGGACATACTGGAAACGCGATACGTGGAGGCACATCTGTGACGAGTGCCTTGAAATAGCACAAAAATTCGATTGGAAAATTAACAAATACCTATATCAATCACCATTCGAAAATTGCAAAGATCACCATTCGAAAATGGCAAAGGTGTCAGGTGAGTTTTCAAAGGCAGCCTGTGATGTGAGGTTGACCAGAGAACTCCAGCTCAAATTGGAACATGTAATATGTGCAAATACAGATGTGATGGATAAAAAACAACTGTGGAAATATATCCAAGCAATCAACACAGGACACACAGCCCTTGCTCAGTTATCAACAATCAGCTGGCTGAATAAATTGTTGAAGAAACAACAATCTGTGAAAAAAGCAGAAGCACGTATGTTGGAGTAATTGGTAGTAGGAGACAAGGTTATTGAGGAATGGAACAACCTGAAACAGGCGCTGCTTCTTACGCAACAGAAATTAAGAACAACGGAGGAAAAACCCCAGGTATGCAATCACTGAGATCTGAAAGAAAAAGTCTGGAACTCAGAACAATGATTGGAAAACAGAGTATCAGAAGGGACGGATAATCCCAGACAGGGATCAGAGGAAACAGAGGACCAATTAGGGATCTGTGGAAAAGAAAGAAACAAATATCGGGATCAGGTCAGAAGAGTGCTTGCACTCGCAGGGAATGGTGGTGATGGTACCGGAAACTGGGAACATGAAAGCAGGAAAATTCTCTGATTCTCGGAAACAGATAGGAGAGCATTCTGAGGATGGATGAAACAGTCAGCAATGAACATTGCAGATGAACCGATACAATTCTCCAATGACCAGTCTATGATACAGTATGCAGAAAATCGACTAGAAGGCGTGACATTCGATCAGATCCAGCCATATATCAGCAGAATAAGGGGTAACCTCAACCTCCAATCATTGAAAATGGTTGGACCAGTTACCGCTAGCCTTTGGACATCAAAACATACGAGCCATAACCAATTGAGAACTCCTTAAGCTTCGACACAAAGACCGAGAATTCACTCACTACTACGCAGAATTTCAACTATGGGTGCCGGATGTTGACTGGAACGAAGCAGCACAAGTAAACATGCTAAAACAAGGCTTATCTGAAGAATTGGAAGATTCACTACAATATTGCGGCATTCCAGAAGACCTTACAGAATTTGTCAGACTCTGCTTAAAGGGAGATTCACAGATCCATGCTCGAGCTGCTGAACAAAAATCAGGAAGATGGACAGCAAGATACAACAAGTCTGAAACCACAAACAACAGCACACCCACTCCATCAACCCTGGAGTCAGCACCTGCAGGAACCATGGCAGGATATTATGGCTCCACTCCGAAGGATCTCATGGCAGTCAAAGGGAACAAAATTACTCTGGAAGAACGCAAGCGACAAAGAGCTGGAGGACATTGTATGTACTGCAGGGATAGCAGGCACTTTGCGGTATCAAGCCCAAGACAATTGAAAGCATCATAAGGACAGGTGGAGGTAACACCTTGAAAGAAAGCAGGAAATGAAATGGACCCTGATTTGGGAAAAGAAGTCGAGTCGAGAAAAGTCCAGGCCGGTGCAATAAGGATAGCCATTGCACTGGGCACAAATCTGCAATGTCTACAGTTGTTAAATCTCATTTTCGAATTTCGAAGTTCTCGAATAGTAGCTCAGAAATTATGGAGTCTTAAATGAAAGCAAGCATGATGTTGTGAAATGTTCGCTGAAAATCTGAGACAGATTGATTGATACGCACACTTTAGTTGACTGCAGAGACACAGGAATAGCATTTGTGGGCCCAGGTTTTGTTCACCGTGATCAAATAGAAGAGAAAGAGTTACGGAAATCAAGAGAATTGAAGGTTAGCGATAGAACCCCCATCGAAGCAGGAACCATTACAACCATGGCCAGGTTTAACATAGGAATACAATCACATCAGGAGCAATTACCAGCATTTGTAACAAAGTTAGAACATTATCCGATAGCGTTAGGGCTACCATGGTTACAACTTCACAACGTAACAGTCAAATTTCAACAATGCATGATTGGTTTTGAAAGCGGCTACTGCCGACAACACCGCCAACACCATTCAAGCGTATGGGTGTGTGGCAATCATATGGAAACAACGGATCCAGAGAAACCTAGATCACACATCTGTGCAGTAGCCGCCTCACCCTATATGGGATAGTGTTTGTCCAGGACTGAGGGCTAGATGTCGAGGGTTCAGGGCTCGGGGTTCTAGGGGTTATATAATCCATTAGCAAGAAAGCTCAGAGTCGAGAATAGCCTGTAGCTAAAGACACGAGGACTGTATGCAAAACACTCGATCCGGAATCACCGAGTGTGAACGAAGCGAAAGCTGAAGCTAATTGATTGTTTTATAGACGAGAGAACGAGTGAAGAAAGTAACTTATCCTCCGCCAAACGCCTGGTTTATATACAGTAATTTACTCGTTCCATAATACCTCCGAACTCCTGCTATCGTTGTACATCGCTTTTGCACGACTCCGTCGTTTCTCGTTTGAAATCAGAGTTCATGCTCATCGTGCCTTTAGCCTCTGTTCGAAACCTGATTTCATTCTCGTCGTGCTTTAGCCTCCGTTCGACACCTGATTTCATTCTCGTCGTGCATATTCTTTTATACTAATCACTGATTATCACTCCACCATCGATCGTCACTCAACACAACCGTGACAGTAGTTCCCTCACTCCAACGCCAAGTATCTATGAGGTTCACGACCCAGGCTTGCGAAGATGTTTGGTATGGAATTCGTCGATAGCTTTAAGCCCGTCGACATTGCTCGCAGGTTCCCAACTGCGTTCGCTGACCCCCCTCCATTTCACCAAATATTGTAATTGCATTCGAAACAACCTGGAATCATCCATCCGTTTGACCTTGTACGCCTCTTCTTCATCTACTATTACTGATGGGGGTGGTGTTTGCTTTTGATACCGGAGAGTGTCTTGAGCGGCTTTCTCCAACCGAAATATTTGTTGGATATTGTGGATATGTAGCTGGTTGGGTAATTTGATTCGATAGGCCCAGGGACTGATAATTTCTGTAACTTCGTATGGTTCTATGCGTTTCCAATCGAGTTTCTTCCTTGGTCGGGTTGTTGATATATTTCGTGTGTCCAGCAAACTTTATCGCCGGCTTCCAGCGATGTGCCGACCTTTCAGGAATTGTTGGCTTGTTCGGACTGTACGGAGTGGGCCCTTTTCATCTCGGCTCTGAGTTCACTGAAGAGTTGTTCCATTCGTTGGGCTATCTGCTGGGTGTTGACTTCATGAATA
This sequence comes from Trichophaea hybrida, assembly GCA_015178995.1. Taxonomy (NCBI): domain Eukaryota; kingdom Fungi; phylum Ascomycota; class Pezizomycetes; order Pezizales; family Pyronemataceae; genus Trichophaea; species Trichophaea hybrida. Next base: position 16,980 of record WHVE01001183.1, read on the forward strand.
ACGTTAGGATCTTTGATTGGATGTTGGCTGAACGTAATTTGTGGATGAAAGCCGTAGTTGCCAAAGAACGCGGAGCAATTAGTCGTCTCCGAGATATGATTGTTAGTTGCGAAATCCGCCAATGGTAACCACCGAACCCAATCGTCCTGCTGATAATTAACAAAGTTTCGGAGTTACTGTTCCATTACTGCATTGACTCTTTCAGTTTGGCCGTCAGTCTGGGGATGAAATGCGGTTGACAATCTTCGTTCGATTCCCAATCAGTTGCAGACATTTTTCCAGAATTCCCAAGCGAATTGCGGTCCTCTATCGGACACTATTGTTTCGGGCAGTCTGTGCAGTCTGAACACTTCTTTGACGTACATTGCTTCCAGCTTCTTTCCATCTACTTGATCCGTACAGGGTACTAAATGTTGCATCTTCGTTAGGCGATCGACCACTACCCATCCTCGGTTGATCTCTTCGCTTTCTGGCAGTCCGACTATGAAGTCCATACTCAAGTCCGTCCATAGTTGCTCTGGTATTTCTAACGGTCATAGCAAGCCATGAGTTTTTCCGTGGGTTCCCTTGCTCTGTTGGCAGGTGTAGCAGTTGCGTACATAGCGATCTACGTCTTTTCTTATCCGATTCCAGCAGTGACTTCGGCTTAGTAAGTCATAGGTTTTTGCTTGTCCTGGATGTCCTGCGACCGGGGAGTCATGGCATTCTTGGATCCACTTGAGCTTATTGTCGTCCGTCGGTTGGATTTGTATTTTAGAAACATCCAGCAACTGGTCCTTATGCGTACATAGCCCTTCACTACTGTCGTACCGGCAGTCCTGACATACATTTTTCATTCAGTTCCATAACTCTTCGGAGCTTAAGGTGTCGCTATTCAGGTTGACTGTGTCCGCAAATGCCACGATTAACCCTTTGCGTACCCTCTCCTCGAGGTTTTCCGTTTTTGCACCATTTGCTGTGTTTTTTCTGCTCCCCCCTTCGGAGGAACGTCTCCTGGCATTCTTGTACGTGCATCGGGTTTTTGACCATGCTGTGCTGGCTGGTATACTATTTTGAATTCAAACCTCGACAGAAATTCGGACCATCTGGTCTGCCTTCTATTTAACAGTTTAGATGTCATGAAGTACTCCAGGTTCTTGTGATCGGTATGAATCTTAATTGGATGTGCTGAACCATTCCATTCGGGTTTCCATTGTTCCAGGCTTTTGACTATCGCGCCTAATTCTTGGTCGTAGATTTCGTAATATTTTTCAGCAGGTGAATGTTTTTTGGAGAAGAATGCCACTGGGTGTAGCACTCCTTGATTGTCATACTGAGAGAGGACTCCCACGGATACGTAACTTGAGGCATCGTGTTCGAGGACTATCGCCTTTTCATAATTGAAATGGGCTAACATGGTACTGTCGTAAAGGCCCTTTTGAGTTCTGCGAACGCCCTGTTTTGATCTGGTCTCCAGCAGAAAGATACTAGCTTTTGCGTGACTTTTGTTGGTGGTTGCACTACCTTGCAATAATTCCGTATGAACCGTCGATAAAAATTGGAAAATCCTAAGAAGGCTTGGACTGCTTTAAGTTTCTCTGGTGCTTCCCAGTTTTCAACTGCTTGGACTTTCTCCAGGTCTATTCTGATTCCATTTACTCCGATGATTAATTCTAGGTATTTGACTTCTTCCTTTGGAACTCACACTTCTCTGCTTTTAGGTAGAGGCTGGCTTCCTTGAGTGATGTCATTACTGCTCTAACGTGCGCTTTATGTTCCTTCAGGTCATCGCTGTAAATGAGGATGTCGTCCAAAAAAGTCGTACAGAATATATATCTAAAATGGGGCGTAGTGTATCATTGATAAATTCTTGGAACGATGCTGGCGCATTGGTAAGTCCAAAGGGCATAACGAACGATTTGAAAAGTCTGTATCGGATTCTGAAAGCCATTTTCCATTCTTCTCCTTCTGCGATTCTAATCATATTGTACGTGTCGTGGACATCTAACTTGGTGCAGTAATGGGCTTTGGAGAGTCTTAGCAAGGTTTTTTGGATCAATGGTAGGGGGTATCAGTTTTTTATTATTCCTTCGTTCAACTCTCGGTAGTCGACGCAGAGTCTCAGGCCTCCTCCTGGTTTCGGAACAAAAAGTACCCGGGCTCCGCAGGGGGACTACGATGATCGAATACATCCTTTGGACAAGTTTTTTTCTATCCATTCTTTCATGTGATTTAATTCTTCTTGGGATAGGGTGTAAATTGATCCTAATGGTGGTGTGAAGCCTTTTTGTAACTTGATCTTGTGATTGTAGGATCGATGGGGTGGAAGTGTTTCTGCGATTACCTTGCTGAAGAGAGGTAGAAACCCGTGGTACTCCATAGGAATGACCTCTTCGAGGGGTTTTTCTTGTACATCCTTAATTCCAAAGGCTTTATTGATCTCGTACAATATAACGGCATAAATCTCGAGTTTCTCCTTCTTTATTCTTCCCATAAAATGTGGTGCCGCTATTGCAAAGATGTCCAATGTCGGATTATCCGGTTCTGCTGTTGTTTCCATATGATTACCCCAAACCCATACGCTCGAATGATGCTCACAATGTTGTAGGCAATAACTACTTTCGAAACCAATCCTTCGGTTCTGGAATTTGACCGTGATGTCGTGAAGCTGTAACCATGGTAATCTTAACACTATTGGGTAATGCCCTAATTTGGTAACAAACGCTGGTAGCTGTTTCTGGTGTGATTGTATTCCCATATATAACTTGGCCACGGTCGTAATGGTTCCTAATTTGATGGGTCTTCCATCGATAACCTCTAATTCATATGATTCTTGTAATTCTTTCTCTTCTAATTGATGATGGCCAACAAAATCTTTGTCCACAAATGCGGTTCCCGTGGCTGCGCAGTCGATTCAAGCGTGCGTGTTGATCAATCTGTCTCTGATTTTCAGAGAACATTGCACAACAAGATGCTTGCTTTCCATTAAAGACTCCTTAATTTCTGCGCTACTAATCGAGAACTGCGAAATTCCAAAACGTGACTTATCAACTGTAAACACAGGTGATTCGTGCTCAGCACAATGGCCATCCTGATTGCACTGGCCTAGACTTTTCCCGACTCGATTTCTTTTCCCGAATCTGAGTCCATTTCACTTCCTGCTTTCTCAAAAGATGTTACTTCCACCTGCCCTGATGCTGCTTTCAATTTTCTCGGGCAACTTGCTGCGATGTGCCTTTAATCCCCACATTACATGCACAACCCTCCTTCCCTTCGTCTTTTTTGTTCCTCCGGCGTAATCTTTCTCCCCTTGTCTGCCGAAAAGCCTATTGGAGCAGGGCCGTGGTAACCTGCCACAGTGCCTGCAGGTACTGTTTCTGGGGCAGGTGTGGTGTTGCTCGTGGTTTCGTGTTTCTTTGATCCTGCTGTCCATCTTCCTGACTTTCTATCCGCAGCTCGGGCGCGGATTTGGGAGTCTCACTTCGAGCACATTTTGACAAATTGCATGAGATCCGACGGGATGTCGCAGTGCTGTAGTAAGTCCTTCAGCTCCCCAGATAGCCCTTGATGTAATGCTTCCAACTGGGCTGCTTAGTTCCAATTGACGTCAGATACCCACCATTGGAATTCTGCGTAGTATTGGGCAAATTGTCGATCCTTCTGCTGAAGTTTGAGCAGTTCCTGATTCGCTGTGGCCCATATGTCTTGGTCCCAGAAGGCCAACCGCAACAGGTCCAGTAATTTTTCTAGCGACTCTAACTTCAGATCCCCAGTTTTCCTGTCGAGGTATGGTTAAATTTGATTCAGGGCCACGCCTTCTAATTGATTTGCCGCATACCGCATTTTGGTTTGTTCGCTACAGAATCGTCCCGGTTCATCTGCGATCTTCATGGCCAGCTGTGCCATCCATCCTCGCAGTGCCCATCGGTTTGTTCCCAAGAATCTGAGAATTTCACTGCTTTTGTGTCCTCTACCCCTGTTGCCACCATCCGATGATCATGCCAGTCCTAATACTGGCTTGACCTGATCCCGATATTCGTTTCTTTCTTCTCCACCGATTCTTAACTGTTCCTCTATTTCTTCTAGTTCCCATCTGAGGTTTTCCATCCCTTCTGGTGTTCTGTTTTCCAATCGTTGTCCTAGATCTGTGATCTTGGCTTGCAGGTCTCCATGTGTGCACACTGGCACTCTTTCCTCTGCAGTTTTTAACTTCTGTTGTGTAAGAAGCAGCTCTTGTTTCAGGTTGTTCTGTTTTTGAATGACCTTGTTTCCTTCTGCCAACAACTCCGATATTTGTGCCTCCACATTCTTCACAGATTGCCGTTTCTTTTGCAATTTGTTTAATCTGCTGGTTGTCGGTAACTGAGCAAGGACTGTTAGTCCTGTGTTGATGTCCTGAATATGACTCCTGAGTTGCTCTTCGTTCATGATCTCCGTATTTGCCAGCGTTACGTTTTCCAGTTCCAATTGTAGTGCCCCCGTCAGTGTCACATTGCGGGTTGTTTTTGAAGATTCTCTTGACATTTTTGCACTTTTCGAACAGTGATTGGTGTAGATACCTATTGATTCTCCAACCGAAGGTTTGTGCTACTTCAAGGCACTTGTCACAGATGTTCCTCCAGGTATCACTTTTCCAGTAAATTCAGCAGTTGTTGCCACAGGGAATTTCGCACCAAATACCCTTATTTGGATTCCAGCACATTCAACACCCGATGGCGAATCGCTGTGAATCTTTCTGTTGATTAACTAACACTCTGCGATTGCTTCGATGTTGACTCAAAATCCGTATTTGCTTGCCGTTGGGCTATATACCACGGAAAGAGGGATTCAAAATCGATAGTACAAAGTAAACAGAGTATGCAATCTTTTTCCTCAATGCAATCGAAAAATGTGTCGAATTCTGTTGGAAATCCGCTCAACGCCGAACCTGAGTCCGTCCAATGGTGGAGCGGCCAATATGGGCTTGTCATTCCGTATATAGAGAGAGCGCTACAGTAAAGAGAATGGTATCGCTTTTAGACCTGCTCACAGCATCTGCTACTATTTCCAACCGGTTATCAGCCCGGACAGCGCAAGCTGTGAGTCAGTCTAAGACTTTCACCTGTGTCTATGAAGTCACTCCTCTAAGTAGACTTCCAGTTTATTTTCTAAGGTCAACACCAGACATTCCGTTTTGAGCTTCCCACCAGGGCATGCGATTCATCCATGACGTCACTCTTCCACCCAGAGTACTTCCAGTTTATTTTCCGAGGTCCACCCCAGACTTCCCGTGCATGAAGTTTCTTCTCCAAGAACTTCCGGTTTATTTTCTAAGGTCAACACAAGACCTTCCCATCTGAGCTTCCCACCGGGGAATGCTATTCGCCTATAAAACTTTTCGACAGGCCGACCTCCCAATCTAAGCTTCGGCCACCTTCAATTACCAATCTCCGATTTCACTCGTTATTGAAGCTACTGGTACTAGCTTTCGCTACATTCTTCTGAGGCCTTCCTAGCCTCCGGTTTATTGCTCCGGTTTATTGTTCAAGGCTCATCCTAGCCTCCGGTTCATTTTATAAGTATCTGCACCCTTCTGAGCTACCGACTCCAGTGAAGCATCTGCCCTGACGCCACCATTCCGAATATCCCTGCTACCCGGATTCCGAAGTTCCTGCGGCATTTCTGTTCCCTTCTCCGAACTTCTAGTGTGTATTTGATTATCTAGCATGGGTGGTAGCTGCCGCAACTAGGGGGTGCGATCTATCAACCCCTGACCAACTACACTACATACGGTGATATGGCGGCCTCCAGCAGAGTACAGCCGTGCCAAATTAGCTCACGAAGAAAATTTCTTCTTCCTCACCACTACGTGGGCCCGAAGTGCCAATGCTTGGTACACAATTCGTTAACACACAGTTAAACACTTTGACCAGAGAATTCCGTATATCAGGACCGCCTGCCACCTCGATCTCTGGTATCACCCCACAACTCAATCATCCGTCTACTCTCATACTCTTCACTCCTCTCTCCCGTTTCAAGTTTCAGTTATACTATTCCTCTTGAATATATTTCAACCTACCATTTACGCTTCACAATGAGGTCTGAACTCTCCGCTTTTGCATCTTATGGCTTTATTAAGCCCCATACTTGCCATTCGGATTTCAGAGAGTGGCATCGACATCTTCTCAGAGCAAGACTGGGTGTCTCTGATCGAATGCCAGGAACCTCGCCCAACTTCAACAACTGAAGATGGTCAGCCCACATCTTCCTCCTCCTCCTCCCGCCCTTCTGGTACCAGCTCCTCCTCCGAATCAGCTATCGATTCAAAAGTGCTTGAAAGTCAACAAGCTTGGGACACCAAGTCCATGAAGGTTCAAAGCCTTCTAGGGCGTATGGTGGATGCCAACCACCGCAAAATGTATGCCTGCAAATATGGAATCGTCAGAGTGAGCTTTGGAAGGTTCACTATGAAGGGGAGGATATGTCTGAGTTCATATCGGAACTGCAGACTCTGCTCAGTGCTGGATGCACAGCATACCAGGACGAGGATATGATATTCCCCCCGCTCAAACAGTCATGCTTTGAATTACCATCAATTCACGGCCAGCAACACGGACACTGAGCCCTTGACATTCGAAATATCACCGAGGATGATTTTGGAGCATGAGAAACTCGCTCGGGTCATGCCAGCATCCTCCAGATGACGGAGGATAGCATTCTATGAAGATCTTAGGAAACCATTGATGTGGTTTCACAGACAGCGGCACAAGAACCGCTCGACCAACACCTGCAGGTACTGCCAGCTTAAGGACTACTGGGCAAGGGACTGCAGGATAAGGATAGCCATGGAAGAAATGCAATCAGGAGATCTGGGGTCTGCCGATGGGAGGCAGACTATTGCCGGGATGGCACAAGTTCATTTACACTATTCCCCTCTAGCCCTGGATCACTGGGTAATCAACAGTGATGTATTTTACCACATTAACTCTCATTGAGGTTATTCACCAAGGCTACTGCCATACATATCAAGAGGACCCGAAGACAGTCGCTCTCGCAGACAGCCGCATGGGGAATGCTGCCGGTAGGGGAACTGTTTCACTCCTGCTACCCTCTGGAGATATCATGCTCAATAATCTGCTCAACATGTGTTTATTATGATTTGGTTCACATCTGCCTTTCTCTTGGTCCATCAGTTTGGACGCCTATAATACATATGTTGCCATAGTGCAGGCTACACGCATTGAAAGGTGATGGGTTGAGGTAGAGGCCATGGATACACCTCTACCAAGCTAGTGGATTGCAATGAGTCATTTGGCATTACATTTAGAAAGACCTTCAAAGATGTGGGAGCCCAAAGCGATACAACGACATCTTGTTGGCTATGAAGGCAGAAATCAGTATAGGGTGTACTGCAACCATTCGATAATCATCACCAGGGATTTTAATTTTTATCTCCAGTGCCAGCGCCAGTGCTATATCCACCTGTGGATATCATCAAGGAAGATGAAGAGCAGGATTCACGAGTTGCCTTGAAGCCATTGGAGGCAGACTCACACGCAGATACACTGCCACCAGCAGAATCCAATTGAAGTCAGGACAATGAGAAAACCCTTGATTCGATTAAAGTCAAAGCTCCTGCACTCAGGACAGCAGTCGATGATGAAGCAACCAGAGCAGTTGTAGGACCATCGAGAAGACAGAGCTTACGAAAGAATGCTGGCATATTGAGTACCCCACGATTCCATGAGGAACAGTCACAAAGCACTCAGCAGACTGGCACCAACAAGGCACACGCTGCAGTAGCACAGGCAACTAAATCCATCGAAGAGCTTTGAACTTGGGAAGAGGCTATGGATTCCCCACAACGAAGTCAGTGGGAGCAGGCATGCCAAGAAGAACTGGCATCGATTTGGAAGAATAAAGTCTAGGCTGAAGTGCATCGAAACCAAACAGAGCATCGAAATATAATCGGATGCAGATAGGTCTTTAAGATCAAGTACGGACCAAAAGGCGAGGTCCAGCGGTACAAGGCACGACTGGTAGCAAAGGAATATACAGTCATATGGCATCGACTATCTCGAAACATTTTCCCCAGTGGTCAAGTTTCAGACACTTTGCCTTCTACTTGTTCTTGCAGTATCAAAAGACTTTGAAATCCACCAGATGGATATTAAGACCGCATTCTTTGGGCAGGATCTGAAAGGCGACAAGGAGCCCATATACATGGAGCTGTCTCCAGGTGTTTCGAGTGAATCTGAAGAGGAGATTCCCCAACTGCACAAGACATTATACAGCCTCAAGCAATCCTTTCGAATCCTCAACAAGGCTCTCCATGAGTTCTTCTGCAAGAAGCTTGGCGTATAGCGAGCAG
>WHVE01001184.1:0-25294 GCA_015178995.1 Trichophaea hybrida
TAGGATCCATTTGATTCTTTGCACCGTGAGCACTCTGCATGTCAAATTGTTTTTAGAGTGGTGTTTATACAGGCTTTCTGTCCAAGACTCGTGCTGGTGCCGTCGCGGTGTATTTCGATGCCGAGGAATTGAAGTGCTGGGCCGAGGTTCATGATTTTGTACTTTTCCGAGAGGTTTTGCCATCACATCGATCATGGTTTCGTAGTAACGGCGGCCGCAGCTATAACTGTTAGGGCCAGCTAGTGACTGTGCGAATTGAAGAGAGAGCAGAAATGCGTGGATATCTTTGTGCCATCGTGGCGGTACTCGTTTCAGGCCATAAGGGCTTACTGAAGTCTTAAGTCTGGTGATCATGGCTGCGTAGATACCTTCCGGCTTTGCCATAATGATGTCTTCGTCATTGCTTTAGGCTATATCCAAGTGATTGATATTTCATCCACATCTTTCAACTTGAGAGATGAGATATCGAAAAGTAATTAGCTTGTCAATAGGAGCATAAGTCTTACCGATGTCAGTGTGTAGCCTGTTATGACTAGGCGCGTCTGGTATCGCAGCAATCCATCCGGATTGTGCTTTATTTTGTTGACTCACTTGGAGCTAATCGGCTTGTTGAGAAGGATGGGTGCACACTCCTCCTCCAGCGCTCTCGTTGTGCAAATGTCATAGCTTCCGCATATGATTGATGTAGAGGTAAGTGCTGATGCGGTCGATGCTTTCACAGAGGCTTCGGCCGTGTGTTGGATTCTCGTGACTCGACTCATGGCCGATTGTAGCTGGGACTGGGTTGACTTCATGATCATGACTGCTGCTTTGCGGTCGTTGTCTGTGAATCTCGATGGAGATGTTGATTTTGTGTAACTCCTTGTCTGTGATTTGCGAGTAGTGAGAGTGTCTACATCCTTGTTAGGAGATTGCTATGGAGGTGATCTTGAACCTGTTCGTGTAAGGAGTCTGTAATGCTGATGAGCATCAGTTCTGTCTTGACGTCTTGGTCATAACCGCTGCTTAGCTGTGTGGAGTATTCCCAGAACCTGTGTTTGCAGGGTGACTTCGATACTGTGGAGCATCGGTTCTGTATTTACTGATCCTCACGGCGGAGGCGCCGTCTGTGTGCGATGTTTTCTGGTTCTGCTGCCGAACGCTGGGCAGTCTGATCCTCACGGCGGAGGCGGCGGCTGTGGGCGATGTTTTCTGCTTCCTCGTCAGGAGCACGACTTGTATTTGTTCTCGAACCTGAGTTCGCAGGGAGCCATCGGCGCTGAAGAGCATCGGAAATCTCATCAGTACAGCCATGAGCACCACTTCCGTGGGTTTCATCCGTTCCAGTTGTATTATCTGCGATATGGTCATGGAGTAAGGCATCTCCACCTGCTTCGTCATTCTCTGTTGGCTATGCTTGCAGGGAGCCTTTGACACTGAAGAGCGTCGGATATCTCATCAGTACGGCCATGAGCACCACTGCCGTGGCCTTAACCCTGTTCCACTGGTATGATCTGTGATACGGCCATGGAGGAAGGCATCTCCACCCGCTTCGTCATTTTAGCTTCCTTGTTGGCATGAAACGTGCGCGTTGCGATCCTCATCAAACATGACTTCCGACTGTGCTTTGACTGCCTTGAATTCACGATATCATATTCTCCAGATAGTAGTCGAATTATGTGTATAGCTGACCATCATATAAGGCTTGGATTTCGGACTGAATTTGCCTCGGCACTGTGATTCAGGAATGAGTCTGCTGACATAGCATCCGAATCGTCTTAAGTGTTGTAGAGGTGCCTGGTATGATATTTTGTTTCCGTAATCATCGTTGGTAGGCTTTGCCAAATGCATGCAGCATCTCGTATGGCGTTTCGTATGGTGCTTTGTAGCCACCGCAGTTATTACGGTGTGTGGACTGATCCTCCCTTGATTCTGATATAGTAAGAGACACCGAGTGGGCTTGGTGTGTGAGAGTGACGCAGTCGCCGGAGCTGCAGTGGTAGGTGTGCTTGGAGGAACGGCAGTGATAATCGCCCTGGCTTGGAGCGGGCTTCGTGAGCTAGATGTCGTGGAATGTGCACTTGCATGTGTGCTTTCTCTCATTCTTATTCTCTTTTCTCTGTTTCTCTTTTCTTTCGTTCTCTTTTCTCTCATTCTCTTTTCTCTCATTCTCTTTTCTGTTTCTCTTTTCACTCTTCCACTCTTTTTCTTTTCTTTGGAGTCGATGACTATGTCGATGATGTGAGTGCTACTGACAAAAGTCTGCTTTCGGGAGTGATGATAACTCGTGGTGATTACTGTGACAAAATAGACAGTTTTACCGCTTCTCAAATTTGGCCATGTATCCGGCCGAATCTATTTAGTTTTGAGAGGAGAGATCGTCGAATCGTTGGTGTGTTACCCCATGTATGTAGGACATCGACTTGGTAGCTCTGTGGGATGTCGACTGTGATAGTTTGAGGTTGCAGCGTTATTTGTATTTCCGAGTTCGATGAGCATGTGAGATCGTAGTTTCTTGAAGTTGGAGCAGTGGCTGCGATGAAGGCGGCGGCAGTTATACGATCGACTATTCAAAGATTGCGATCACCGGCTGGCTTTCTTAACTTTAGTACGCCGTTCTTGAACTCGTTTGTAGTGAATGCAATTAGCTTTGGGGTGACCAGGGAGTCCGCATTGATAACATGTTCGTTCATCATTTCCTCCTTTTCCGGGGTAATCCTTTCTGTTTCCGCTCCCGCTCTGAGCTGCTTTTCTCTTTCCACATTCTTCCGTGGTATGACTGTCTAATTTGCAGTGGGTGCACCGGTGTTTCATATGTCGTCCGTTTCCTCGTCCGTTTCTTTGTCTGTTTTCTGTTCCGTATCCGCCACGGCAATGGCAATAGCAGGGACTGCTGTTTCCAACTCGTGTGTAGAGTGCCAATCCGATAGATGCATAACCGATTTCTTTGGTAGGTATTGTTGACTTGACCTCCAGTTTCCGAGGGTCCATGACTGTATGGGTCTCGGTAGACATGGTGATAATTGAGATGACGTTGGTGATGGTGTTGAGTTTCAGTGTGAGGGTTAGGGTTGTGGAGGCTCTTGCAGATCGTGATATAAATAGAGTAGAGTAGAGTTTCGATGATAGCGACTGCCGGGCTCATAACCTGTTAAACTTAGCAGTTCCAGTGTTGTCTTATCTTATTGTCTATATATGTGGAGAATGACTTCTCTTAAACACTATGGTAAGTACGGTGTCATGATGTCAGGCCGAGGCCTGTAGGCATGCTGTCAGGCCGAGGCATGGACGTCATGAAGTCCTACGCCACCATAAGCCCATCCAGAGATGGCCGCACCGTCATGATAGATGACATCCACGACCGCACCGTCATGACAGATGGCGTCGGTCAAGTAGCATATTGCAACAACAATCGCTATGCAAGTGGCGAGTGACTAACCATGTATGAGTCAACTCGGCGACTCAGATCATTAGCGACCAATCTCAATTCCATTCTAGCAGCTTCGCTAGCCCTCAAGAAACTCGTAGGTCTTTCGTGCAAAATCATGAGTCAACAGCTCCGTGGTTCTGGCCGCTGGGTGTAGGTACGTTTGTTGACTTGTTGAGAACAGTTGTAGTGATTGCCTAACGTTCTAAGAAAGGGAAATATCTAGATATGTATAGAAGAGCACCATGCCCGGGGCCGTACCATATCCAGGGCCAGCGCGGAGTGGTATTGTACCCGTAGCCGAGCATCGTACTCAAGGCCGGTGCTGCCAGCTTGCGGCCCGAGAAGGTTCCGAATATACTTACCTCCGAATGATGTCGAGTGTCTTTGACTAAACCCCGAGTAGTGACGTCCGTCACCTACTGTCCACAAGATTCGCGCAGTATATTCACGTACTATCTTTTCTCTCCGTGTGATAAATCAGTGGCTCCCACGTCGTCTCCTCAACTAGATATCCTTTCATCTGACTCGGAGCTGAGTCTTACTCAACTTATCGCCAGTACTTCACTCCCGGAATGGCATCCACCGCATACTTTGCTTCGCAATGTCTGGTGCTTCGAATCGGTGGTGGCGGCTTCCGCAGTTGATTCTCATCAACAGTACACTCACTGTTTGAACTTGCTAACATTGTATGGGTGCTGTTCTCAAAGCGGATGCTGTCGGTGCCACAGTACAGACGGCCCCAGGGCTTGGAACTGTCATGAGATACATTGGGAGACAGGGAGCGGTGCTCAAGGAGGCCATTGCGGGCGTGCCGGGTGGGCTGGCAGCGACCCAGACAGCGGAGGATGAGTGGGCACCGGCTGTATTGGCAACGGACGCAGGGAGCAAGAGGGAGCAACCACCGTGTCAAGGGAGGTGAATAACACAGAGGAAGCGGGAGGACGAGAGGACAATGAAACAGCGGTGGGAAACGTCTAAGTGGTGCTGCGAAGTGCAAATCTCAGCCACCTTTACCTTGTTCTTCAGTGTCAGAGTCGTATGTTCTAGTCCAGTCACGGAGGATGTCCCTCCGCGGAGAGACCGGTCCATTCACGGAGTCCCACCCTCAGTGACTGGACTGGTTCATTCGCGGAGTGTACCCCTGCACCCCACCTCCGTGACTGGACTGGTTCATTCGCAGAGCATACATACAAAGTGCTAATTACACTCAAAGTCGTGGTGCAACTACAATTACACTGTGCTCCATATCCTGACTTGAAACCAGCTCTTCTTCCTCGTTGCCCTTTTCCTCTACATCGTCCTCTTCATCCTCCTCTTCGTCCTCCTCGTCCACATCCTTGTATTCCTCGAGAACCTCTCCTTCCTCAATATCCAATTCTGCCAAATCACTTTCGTCGTTTTCCTCTGCGCTCTTGTTGACATCATCAACAGAATATAAAATGCAGTATGTTTGCATTGTTGCCTCTCCTTGTGTATTTATACTGAGCAAAACCGTACGAGTCGCTTTCAGGTTTTTTCAGGCTTTCATCGACGCGGAAGCAAATGCAAAAGGTGTCAAACTGGGGCCGACTTTGAAAGCGCGGCGTACTTTCTGGCTTTCTGGCGGCATTCGCTGCGTTTTTCCTTTCGCGCAGATATACTTTCATGCTGTCTTTTGCAGACGAGGCTGCAGCGCTACACTCAAGATTATCTGGCATGATAAACTCAAGATTTTGTATCCGACTGGGAGATCTGCTGTCCCCATGAGTTCAAGTATCGCCATTTACCCAGTACCATTGATTAGAGCCCTCAACACCATGGCTGTTGGACATCGTGAGATTCTCAGGCTCAGGCTGCAGATGCAGGTCACGAATTTGGTCGCAGGGATAAGCTTTCATGTAAAAGTCAATCGACATCATGATTGTGGTGGAACAAACTAAGAGTTAGGCTCAAAATTTAGCCAGCCCCTAACTACAAGTGTAGCGCGACGGTACCCATACCATTGAGGATCATTTGTAGAAGTAGGAAAGTACGACTCTGTAGCCTCAGGCTAAGAATCTCACGATCGCCAACAGGTATGGTGTTGAGCATTCCAATCGATGGCATTGAGTTCATGGCAATACTTGGATGGCGATACTTGGACTCATGGGATGAGCAGATGTCCGAGTCAGATTTGCGAGCGGAATCTGCTGCTCGATTTCCATGGATTCCATGTATATAAACGAGTGTGAGTATTTGAGATCGACCTCCTGAATGGTTTCGATGATGGTCATGGTGATGGTGATGGTGATGGCCCCGAGACTGTCAGTAACACCGATACACTCTAAGTCGAGCTCACACGTAGTGTTAAACTCACTGCTGGCTTCGAATTCTGGCCAGAGCTTCCGGCGTCTTGGCTAGTAGCCAAACCTTGAGTTTACCAACCTTGACTACACTGCTACGGAAGCCTCGTTTGCCTAAAATAAGGAAAGCCTGAAAGTTTGCTCTGAGAGAAAAGCGAAATGGTGCGAAAGAAAAATCGTAGCGAAAGAAGAATCGTTGAGAAAGGTGAAACGGTGCGAAAGGAAAATCGCAGCGAAAGTGCGTTGAAAGCAGCCGAAAGCAGGAAAGTACGTCGTGCTTTTAGGAACTTTGAAAGTACGTTGGAGTTTCGCGATGATGTACATAGTTGCGCTGGGCAGAATGCAATTGCATTGATTAAACTCAGCTGCATATAGCCAGCTGAGTGTGTATACATGCGTGGGCATATATGCGTGCAGAGCATTTACTGAGTGTATACTCGGTGAATGGACCAGTCCATTCACGGAGGTGGGGTGCAGGGGTACACTCCGCAATTGAACCAGTCCAGTCACTGAGGGTGGGACTCCGTGAATGGACCGGTCCCTCCGCGGAGGGACATCCTCCGTGACTGGACTAGAACATCGTATCTGTCTCGGCGAAGAACGTCATGCAACACTCAAAGGTGGTGGCAACACTTTATTCATTTGGAACATCCCATGTGTCCAAGAGTTGAATAGCTGTCATTGGTAGTTGCGAGTCAAGCTGTTAGCAAATTCAGCATAATTGCTCTTAAGTGGTAGCCACATAGCACTTTGCAGTAACGGTGAGGAGTAGCTACTTCTCCCCGAGGCTGAGCCGCGTGTAGAGCAGTGTGAGCTCCTCCTTCATCCGTTTATAGAATTCGTCCCACATCGAGTATGCCGATCTGTATAGTTCAAAGTGCGTAAAGGCTATTCCCAGGGGCTAACCTAGATATATATACAATTGGGGCACTTGGCCGACATGCTCTATACCGATCGTCTTTGTCCCCCACTCAATCCAAAAGAACGCATCCCGTCAGGATAACACGCTGCAAATCCATCCGAAATCCATCCAAAAACGTCTCCGAATCTTCGTGATTTTCCTAATCTCATACAATAGCCCGCTCAGTAGCAGCATCGGATATCCGTACCCCTTTAACTCACATCCCCGATCTGGCGCTGACCATGATCTTCATCTTGCCCTGCCATTGTTGCGTCGATCGGTCGATGTCGTATCAATCGGTCGTGAAGATCAGTCGGTGTCTTGTCGATGTACAAGCAGCCAGCTCGCCGGTAGCCTCAGTTGAAGGTACTACTCCAACTGGTTAAACTGTCATCCCCGTCATTTCCCATCGTGGACATCCTTTTGGTGCCACATTAGCGGCGAAGGAGTTGGATCTGCTGTTGATCTCTGTGTCGTGAATGGTCACCGTCAATCTACTCTAATGGTCTATCCCGGATCTCATCACTCCCCGCAGCGCTCTCATGCCAGGACAGGGCGGGTACTGGTGAATTTAGCATCTGCCCGGGCCTGACATTGAGTTAAAAGGTTGCATAGTAATTCAGGGTAGACAACGGCTAGCATGGAAGCGCGTACAATTGAGGAATATTGCCGGGGGCATCAGAAGGCCAAGCATGGAATGCATATACGACATATTGATGTGGATGAAGAGTAGGGTGCAAGGCATGGACGATGGCAGGCAGAGGCGTGGAAAATGGATGCCGTGCGGAGGTGTAGGTGAGAGGACGAGAATCGGCGTCCACAAGTGCGGAGGTGTGGGAGAGAGATGAAAGCAGGGGTCGACAAGTTGGTTTCCACATCATTTCCTTGCTAAGAATCACTGAAAAAATGGGGTTATTCCCACTTTCTATTACCAAGTGATACAGACCATACCTGAACCCTTTTCTTGGGTAATATTTTAATGAAAATACCTTGGAATTCAATTCAAAGAATGCAATTTTCCCTCCGATAAACATAAAAATAAACCTAACCCTTAATACACCTTTGGACTAGTCCAGACCAAGCCCGTCCAGTCTGTCAGAATTTGGGATTGGTCTGATCCCGGTCCAAACATTTCTTGCACTGGACTGGGATCGTACTGGACGATCCCGGTCCGGACTGGTCTGTTGCCGGACGGGTGGAATCATTGGGAATCCACTGAATGGTGGCTGGCACTACCAGAGGCAATGCTCTCCATGAATCAAAAAGTTCATTCAACTACTGCAAAGAGCCCATATGAGATCCTCTTCAAGCAGCTGATGCCTGATCATCCACGTATTTCAACGGCTCAAAGGCGAACGGCAGTTGTGATTGAAAAGTACCTCGACATACCAGGCCTTCCAATCACACCAAATGGTCTGGACACAATTCCAGAATCATGCATCGATCCACAACTGCTGGGGTCAATAAGCTAAAGAAGAGAATCTTTGATTCCAGAACCATCAGTTACTCCAACTCTACAGGCAGCCACTGTTCTTGAGGTAATTAGAGATGATTCTGTTCATAGTCGCTTGAGAAATGCATCACAGCATGTACCTGAAGAGCAGAGGGCTGCAGCTGTTGAAATACTCAATAAGGAGGTTATTGCAAATACATGACGAAAGGTTATTGCCATGGAGAAAAGGTACAATAAGATCAACAACATTGAAGTATTTGAGGAGGGCAATCTTGTGCGCCTGGAAATTCTAGTTGAGGATAGATGTACCACTGATAACAAGCGCATCTTCTGCAGGGTGGTTGAGGTCAAGCATGGCAATCGATATGCTTTGCAGCGTCAATATAGTATTCTTCAGGGATTCTATCGTACCACAAATATGGACCGCCATTCCCCATCAAATTCCGGCATACAACAAGAGAGGCCATCGAGAACTTACTCTCCGGGAAGCTGCGCACTGTCAGTCCCCTGCTGAGCTCATCCAAGTACGTTGTGGATGTAAAGGAAACTGCGCTACCATTCGCTGCTCATGTTTCAAAGCGAAAGTTGATTGCACACTTCATTGCCAAGGCCGAAATGATAATATGCACTGCACGAATACTGGGGCGTCTGTAGCTCTCTCCGGCACATGGGAGAACACTCATTCCGCTTCAGTTGAGAATAGCACAAAGGATGGTGCAGAGGATGGCCCCCAGGCGGGTGCAGAGGATAGTACTGGGAGTGATTTCACGGGACTGGATGCTGAGGAGGGAGAGGTTTACGAGGCAGAAGAGGTTACTGAGGAGGAGGAGGATGAGATGGACAAAGGTAGTGAGGATGAGGGCAGTGAGGATGAGATTGTTTCAAGCGAGGTTACTGAGGAGGAGGAGGATGAGAAGGACGAAGGTAGTGAGGATGAGGGCAGTGAGGAAGAGACTGTTTCAAGCAATGACATGGAGCACAGTGTAATTGTTGTTGCGCCACGACGTTAAGGGATATAGCCAATTGTAGAGGTCACAATACAGGTGTGCGGAGTATTTGATATTTTTGTTTGAGCATCATTCGAACATATTTCTACCGGTCAGTTCACGGTGCGCTGATCTGACCAGTTCTTTCACAGAAGGTGGGACTCCATGGGTTGACTGGTCACTTCGCGGACTGACATTCTCCATGAACTGACTAGAACACCCTCTCTCTCGTCTCCACGACCTGCACAAACAGCTCCTCGGCCTCCTTCCACCGCCCCTGATTCCTGAATGTTGATGCGAGGTTGGCCATGCTGGTCAAGGTATCTGGATGCTCTT
Organism: Trichophaea hybrida; assembly: GCA_015178995.1. Lineage (NCBI taxonomy): Eukaryota > Fungi > Ascomycota > Pezizomycetes > Pezizales > Pyronemataceae > Trichophaea > Trichophaea hybrida. The sequence continues at coordinate 9,407 of WHVE01001184.1, forward strand.
GGCCGAGTATCCTCTTAAACGTCTCCACGACCTGCACAAACAGTTCCTCGGCCTCCTTCCACCGCGCCTGGTTCAAAAATGACCATGCGAGGTTGGCCATGCTGGTCAAGGTATCTGGATGCTCTTGGCCGAGTACCCCCTTGAATGTCTCCACGACCTGCACAAATAGCTCCTCGGCCTCCTTCCACTGCCCCTTGTTCAAAAATGTCAATGCGAGGTTGGCCATGCTGGTCAAGGTATCTGGATGCTCTTGGCCGAGTACCCTCTTGAACGTCTCCACGACCTGCACAAACAGCTCCTCGGCCTCCTTCCACCGCCCCTGGTTCAAAAATGTCAATGCGAGGTTGGCCATGCTGGTCAAAGTAGCTGGATGCTCTTGGCCGAGTACCATCTTGAACGTCTCCACGACCTGCACAAACAGCTCCTCGGCCTCCTTCCACCGCCCCTGATTCAAAAATGTCAATGCGAGGTTGGCCATGCTGGTCAAGGTATCTGGATGCTCTTGGCCAAGTACCCTCTTTCTCGTCTCCACGACCTGCACAAACAGCTCCTCGGCCTCCTTCCACCGCCCCTGGTTCAAAAATGTCGATGCGAGGTTGGCCATGCTGGTCAAGGTATCTGGATTCTGTTGTCCAAACAAATGTGCTCCCAACGTAGCTGATCGTCGTGCTGAATCTTCTGCTTCGTGGTAATGACCCATATTTAGAAAATACGAAGACATGCGATTGTATATCACGAAAGTATCTCTTGAATCTACCTTCACATTTCTTATTAAGCCAGATGCATGAGGGAGATACACCCTCCACGCCGGCCAATTTTGATGGTCTCCTTGCGGTAAGATTCTAGCTAGTGCCCTAGTAGTTTGCTCCACGGTATTGCTCATCTCCTGGGGAGTTAAAGATATCTTGATCGAAAGGTGAACGAGGGAGTGTACATCGTACGCTCTGCCATACGCAGTAAGAATTGAAAAGTTGATGAGCAGTGTGATTGCTTCGTCGAGAGTAAATTCGTCGTCACTGCCCTCAAATCCACTCCGTACCAGCAAATCATGTGGGATACCCTGATATTCTATGCAAGCCACGAGTTTGAGAAGAGAGCTTGCAAGACGTGATCGTCGCTGGATTTGTTCAAATGTGATGGAGAACGTTGTGAAGATAGTCTCGGCATTAGCATCCCTTCCGTGATACAGGGATGACTTCGAGAGCAGGCGCTCCGACGCGTCTCTTGTGCTATTGAATCGTTTTAGGTAATCAGCTGGCGAAAACTGTGTGCTCAGGCGTAGGAACGTTGCAGCCTGTACAATTGCAAGTGGTAGGTACTGCAATTCCTTGAGCAACATCAAAACTGATTCGTTCTGTTCAGATTGGGCCGCCTTGGGATAATACAGTTTGAACAGTTGGTTCGCAGCCTCCACGTGCATTGGCTTTTTCGCCAACGCATTGTCCACGCCAGCTAGCTGATCGGCAACTTCACGATCTCTTGTGGTTACAATGACTGTTCCTTTGGAACCTTGCGGGATAAACTTTGCCAACCCATTGCTTCCCATACATTTGTCGTTATCGCAATTGTTCGCACCGAAGAAGTCGAGTTTGTTGTCGGCATTGTCCAGAACAATTATCCAGTCACCGCTTTCCGGACCTTCAAACCAGTTCTTGACGATTGTCAGGATATCTTGCTTTGGATCGTCGTGTCCTGGAAGCCGGAGCCTGTCAGCCACTTTGCGGTAGCCCATTTCAAACTGTATTGTGTTTCTAGCATTGATCCAAAAGACGGAGATTTCGGATCCTTCATAGTACTCATAAACAAATTCAAGTACGTCTTGAGTCTTGCTGTTTTATTTCAGCAAATTACGCATTTCTAGGCCCTACATCATGGAATCATACCCCACTCCGCCCAGGCCGAAAAGTGCCAGGCGTTTGTGACCACCAGTCCAATCATCTACCAGCCGGTCCTTCAAATATGCAAGATTTTGGGACCTCTGGATATATCGTTTGTTTCTTGAGAATGGAACTAAAAAATAAACAGATGATTGCACTTGAGAAATTTACCGAATACTTAGTACAATGTTCCGGAAAAATCATGAATTGTGACTACATACTTTTGCTCTGTCGGCGTCCAATTATATCCCTGATATCTCTCCACACAGTTTCAAACCGTGGATCTTCCAGGCCACTGAACTGGCACATTGTCGAGTGATCCCCTCCCAGTGAACTCGCAACTTCCAAAGGAAAGCCTAGGTGTGCAGAATGTTTCGGAACAACCTAGAACATGAACTCTTGCTCGCGCAACAGGGGAAGGTTGATTGAACCTACCAAACCCCTAAATCCTGGTTTGATTAAGATATCTCCTTCCCAATAGCTAATAATCGAGTATTGATCGGCCAAGTGCCTAAAATCCTCCGCAATTATCATAAGATCTTTTGAATTGCTTGCCAGGTTCTCAACAAACCCTGCCCCTGGGTTGTAAAATGCTACTGATGCGATCCCCTTAACCATGTTTGCCCAATCTGCAAGGTCTGATCCTCTGTGTGGTGTTCCGAAAAAAACCTGACCCGAGTTGATCAAAGATTCAGAATAGTGTCCACACAGCAACTTACGATTCCGTTAACATTTTTAGCAATCGATCTGTAGCGCTTGTCGTTGTTTGCAATCCGCAGTGCCTGAGAACATGAATCAGCAGATCCGTAAGTATTTGACATTTGAAGCAGAAGCACACCCTCTTTATAATTATGCCTCCCATACTGGATCACCAATAACACCGGTTAGAAAACCATCAAGCCCCATATTCGGTTGAGCAGCAAACACACCTGTGACCGACGAAGACAATAGGCCTAGTATATACCTAGAAAACCCTCCGTTATTAGCAATAAAATATCAAAAAGACGGTATTTTTTACCAATTCTCGCTTGTTTAGCATTTCCCGGAGTAGAACTTCTGCGTTATCGGATATGTCATTTGTAGATGTACATCCAAACATTTTAGCATTGTAACCAAAAGTCATGATACGAGCATTGGGTATTTTTTGCGGCAGAAGATCCTTCAACCATAACACAGTCCGTTTATCATCACCAGTGTAAGCCCAAGTTTTATGACGGTGGCCATTAAGTCCGTGGATAGCAATGATACTGACTCGTCAGCATTTTTAGCGCACAGTGATTCAGCACAACAGATAACCCACTCGACTGATATTCTCTCTTGCCCCTCCTGATGTGTACCCACAGCAGGATAAAGAATCTCCAGGCCGAAATGTCTGAGGTCTTCCGGCGTTGTGGCGTCGGGGTTTTGGATTCGCCAGAGCACAACCAATGCCACGAGAATCCCGGAAATATAGAAGACAAATAGGTAGAGTCGGGGCATGATCGGTGCGGTGAGAGTCTTGGTCGGGATAGATGCTAATGGCTGAGCTCAGTAGGCCGTGCTGGAATATTAATGTCCTACGTCGAGACTGTTGTGGTGTGCTGCAGGTAAAAGAGTATGCAGCTGCTTTAATCTGCTTTCGACCAAAATTATATTAAGAAAACTCTGAAATAGCGCACCTGCGCAGCCCCAAAAGATAACAGGCCAAGTTTCCCAGCCATAGAAACACAAAAATAGAGAGTGCGTCACTGCTCGACTGTTTTCAGGTACTAGTCTCGGAGTAGGTGCGGTAGTCGACGCACTTACGTAGCATTCGCTCTACCGAACCAATCAGCATATTAGCTAGTTCCGAAATGGGGGCGAGGGAGACAAGGGTATGCTTGCTACACAACAGAGTTCAGAGTGCCGCGTTAACAGCGAGCGAATCGGATGGTGTCACAACGCTGGTGATCGGGTATGGCAGTCGAAATCGGGCATGTTTTAGCTTGCGATCCACACAAATTCCAATGATTGCAGGGATTGAACATTTCCATTCCGTATCGCAGTTTCACACTCCGAAACTACGAATCGGATCATCGCAGACTTTCGTTCACCAGACAACATGCGCTTGCCATGATCGCTGACGATCTGATCTCATGGGTTTAGTGGCCTGATCACACACATCTTGTGTATGACCCTGCTTTTTAGTATCTCTATTATAGAGTGCAGCTGCATGCAATTGCTGTTTGTTGTGTGTTGCGTACACCCAATTTCTATCGACTCGGTGGTCCCAGTTTCAGCACCCAGCTACAATCAGCACCCAGATGCTGTGTAGCAATGGCTCTCTGAGTGCCCCGCTCCACTGGGCCATTTATCTCTCCGGGCGGGATTCCTATTTGCCAGTGTGAGTAAAAACATCGGCCTTTCACACAGTGTATTACTCTTTATCCGCTCTTAGAGAGGTCTTACAACTTACGCATTCTATTTACATACTCTCTCTAATTATGCTTTCTTTATCATGGGTGAGGTTGAAAATAATTTTTCAGGATTGCCAGTGGTGATGCGCATGAGCCGACTCGGTACGAGCCTCAGGAAGGAGCTCGAGTAGGCTCAGCTCATGGCCGGCAAGGATCACAAAGGCTCGGGTTGATTCACGAGCTTGAGCCTAAGCTCGAGTTTTCGAAGGCCTATAAATTAAATACCTACATACTGCGTCATCTCTCACCACCTAGTTGCTCTCCAACTCCGCTTCCTCTCCCGAGTTTGCACCCTCTGCCATGATCATCTCCTCATCAGACGCCTCCGTTCTTCCCATCCCACCTACAACACCAGTATTTGAATGATGACGGAATACTAATCCCCGGGTCATATAATCGGAAATCTCTGGGCCGAAGCTCGAGTCAAAGCTCGAGTTTGAGACCTATGGAACTCGGGCCGACTCACAGGTTCTGTCATGGCGTTCGGGCCGACTCGAGCTCCCAAGCCCGAGCTTTTGACTCGAGTCGATTCAGCTCATGCCCATCACTAATTGCCAGTTGAACTTTTTTCATATAGGCACTTAAACTGCTGCCATATGCGATCTTCTCGGGAGGCGGCTTCGCCGCCCTTAGTATAACTGCGGCCAATAATTTTGTTTACATTCATGTCTTGCCTGGACGCAAGTAACCTAATTGGTTGACCGATAGTCGTCGTACCCTGGTGCCTACAGACGCAGCATTTGCCTCGAGAAACAGCACGCTGTACGGTCTCAGCCAATTCACGGTCACAGCCTTGATTCACAAATTTATTGCTAACTATATACAAAATGCATGGTACATCTTGGATGCACTTGGTGTTGCATAAATGGCTGCCTGACGGTTGCTTGCATGCGATAGAGCCGGGCTGGCTGTCGGCTGGGTGGAGATGATCGAGCTGGTCTGGCTCTCAGCTGGCTGGACACGATCGAGCGGAGCTGGCACATGCCTGGGTAAACCATGGGCCGAAAAGCCCGCAGTTGGACTACAGGTAACTGTAGGCCGGAGGTAAAACTTCAAATATATATATCTGGTAGAATATTCTCGTGGGTTTACTTCCCCTTTGCCATTGATTCTTGATGCAATGCATCTGACATACGCTTCATCTCATTGATCTCAGTATGCACACAAGCAATCAGACCCTCTCATTCCCAAAACTTACAACACTCTAATGCCGCAATTATATGATCATCTAGACGGCTTTGGCAGTGAGAAATTGTGATTTTCGCTGCACTGAAGACTCTCTCTGGCTCAGTTGACATTGCTGGAATGCTAAGAATCTCAAGTGCCATCCGGGCAAGATCCTTCAGCCGTGGGCCGTTTCTTTTGCTAGCCTAATATGATATGCTATCATCTGCATCTTAAATTCCTGATACCTGAAATCGTGTCAGAGCATCACCAATTTGTTTACATCCATGTCCAACAGGATGCAGGCAAAGTGATCGGCTCGCTAATCGGGTCACGTGCTGGCCCTGAATAGCCCACAGTTCACCCAGTCACCCACAGTTTTACCGCCGGCTTTCAAATCGTCAGCCTGGCCTACACAGTTTCTAAAATCCAGAGGCCTCATCTGGCCTGACCGCGGGCCGGCCTGGCCTGTCGGGAACATTGAAAATGGCTTTCAGCTGGCTGGACGCAATGAAGAAGGGCTGGCTCATGGCTGACTGGATATGATCGAGCTGGGTTGGCTCTCAGGATAATTGAACGAAGCTATATAGAAGTTACATGCGAAGATGTGCAAGGAGAGCTACGCAGTGGGCGGAGATGAACGCTGTCCAGTTCGACATAGCGAAAACAGAAGCAGTCTTGTTCTTGGAGAAGAGAAACCACCATAGAAATAAGGCCAAGATGTAGATCCAGGTGGACAAGAACAACTTTATATCATTCAATTTGAAACTGACGTGATCAGTGTTCCTAAGCGGCCCGGCCAGGCCGGCTTTGCGTAGGCCGGGCCGGGCCGGGCTTAGCGGCGGCTTTTAAATGAGGGCCGGGCCGGGCGGCTTTTTCTTGGCGGCCGGGCGGCTTTTTTCTTGGCGGCCGGGCGGCCGGCCTGTAGGCTTTATTTGCCAACTTATAAGTTCAATAGAACAAGCATAAACAACATATTTTGTTTAAATGACACCCATTGCTGCTGCCTAAAGTCCTAAACTAAGAAAACCTCCAAAGTAAACTCAACCATGGTCTATCATGTTGGAACGGTTCTTAGAGTACGTCATCACGTGTCCTTTGGGTTAGGGTTGGCGATCTCTAGTACGTGTCATTTTAGACTTAGACAATCAATCGATTCAACCGAGAGTCGGTTCAACATATCATAAGTTCATAACCCTGCCATCGGCCCATCACTGTAGTCCAAGACTCCAAATATCCACCTATTCCTTGCAGGCTTTTCATATATCTGCAGGCCGGCCCAGGCTCATTAAATCACGTGCAGGTCGGGCGGCCGGCCGGCCGGCTTTTGGTTCAGGCCGGGCCGGGCCGCCGTTAGCGCAGGCTTTCAGAATGGAGGCCGCTTAGGAACACTGGACGTGATGGCCAGCTGTTTGGATGGACAGGAAATTAAACTTCCAACACCACCACACAGTCGTTATAACCAAAACGCAGAAAGCGCAGGGGAGAGTCAAACAGATCACTGGATGACCCCGACTCAGAGTTGAACATGCTAAGATGGTCCACAGAGCTGCAGTTCAAGCAATAGTATTGTATGGGTCGCAACTGGGTGGACTAGACAGATAGGACGCAAACATGAACTCCAAATACTGGTCAACAAATTGTCAAGAAGGGTTGCTGGAATATTCAAGTCAACACCAACAGTTCTGCTATTTGAGCAACCAGTACAGGATCCGGCCATATCACTTGCAATGATCGGAAGATATCATTTGCCAAAGAACTCGGTCGAATGCAAGACCAAGAATGAGGAGGGGGGTTAGTGGAGGGAGAGTCAACGCTGGCAGTATAGTTGAGAAAAAGACTTGGGGGTAAAAGGAAAATGAGAAATGAAGTATCTCTCTATCAACCAACACAAAGCGTAAGCAAAAGTGTACGCCCTGTGGAAGCAGCAAGAGCTGAATGTTGCCCAAATAACAGACGAAGGCCTAATTTTTCGGATTGACACATCATGGCAGGCATCTCAACAGTGCGGGGCGGACTACAGTCTTTCGGGGCCCGGCCTCGCCGTCCCGTCCCGGGCATGGTTTCAGGGCCCTGGTCTGTCCGGAGATGAGATCTACTGGACTCGGGCCCCAACAAGTACCTACAGGGGACCAATGGCTAACGATCCTGGCTGTAGTACTAGAAATGGGTTTGTATCCAGCTCTATTTCCGGCAGTTTTGTCATAGTTTGCCTGAACATTTGTACCCAATTGGGGGAGAAGAGATGAATAATAGCATGGATTACTCACTCTGGATATCTAGTCTTTGATGATCTGATTGCCGCTTTTCAAACTGAAGTTTTATGACTGTTTGTACCCTTGCTGCAAGACTGCAAGGCCATGTAGTCCGTCCCGTCCGGACAGATTTTCCCTGGTCTCAAACGGTCCAAAATATGTTGCCCTGAACCTTATAGTCCCATCCCGGGCAGCGCCTTGCCCGGACGGAATGGACTATTGAGATGCCTGCATCAAGAATAGATGACTATAGAGCAGGGTGTCCCATGATATGGCAGAAGGAAGCTGTGAAATGCGAAGCAGAATGGCACTGCATGGGATAGAAGAAAGATGTTTTTGAAGCTGAAGTATATGCCATCAAACCCAGTATATGGAATGTGGCAAAAACACTAGTCAGAGCTTGCGACTCAATGATGGTTATCTGTTCGGACTAAGTCACAACAATTCAATGTGTACAACACAAGGAACTGAGCCCAGGACAGCAGATGGCCAAAAACACAGTTGTGTGGAACATCAAAATCATAGGAACAGGAGTAGAACTAGAGTACCAGTGAGTACCATTGTATGGAGAAGTTGAAGGACATAAGGAAGCCGACAAACCAGTGACAGCAGCTGCTCAATGAGTGCAGAGTACACTGGAGCATGTGAAAGAATACAATGTATTGTCACTGGCAAATGTGTACAGAAGGATTACACAAGCTAAGTGGAGCTAAACTGAAATGTGGTAGAAGGCAAAGTTCAACAGCAAAAAGATGAGGTACAGAATGAATTTAAAGAGGAGAATGAAAAATCTGTTGGGCGAAACCAAGGAAAGTGTTGTGGAAAGGTTTCAACAGTTCAAAGTCCAGCTTGTGGTAACAGGGGTTTATATGGTCTTCATTAGTAAGAAAGAAAACAATGAGAGCTGATGGTGCAGACACTCGACGCAGAGAGTAGACCAGTTGTTCAAGTGCTGCAAGAAGTGGAAGCAGCATCAGAATAATCAGGCTGAAACTGAGGCTGTAGAAGATGCAAGAAAGCAACAGTGTACCAAATGCACAAGTTTTCAATTCAAAAGAAGCAGAAGAGGCAATGTCGGCAATTTTGGCAGACACTGATGTATGGAGAGTTACACAGGTATCGGTATTACACAGGGCATGTGGAGGGTTGAAAGATGTATGTAGCTTGAAGTCAAGGAAAGAAGGAGCAATAGGTGAGGCAACTATGTTCAAAAAGGCAAGGAGGGACACCTGAAGGTCCCAGTGGAGAGGTATTGGAGGAAAGGTGTATATTATGTTATGGCTGCAAGCGGCCGAAAACAGTATAAATCAAAATTATCCCAGCAATGTAGATACCGGCAGTTTTGATCAAAGAATGAGAGCAGATTGTGACCATGTGAAGCTGGGAAGATACTGGCGGTTATTATTGAGCAAAGCTGTGTACAAGCTGTCAGCTATTGATTGAATGAAGCTGGCTGGTGGTGATTGAACGTATCTGGGGAGACACTGGCAGCAGTTGAACAAGCAATAATGGATGGTGGTGATGATGCAAAGGTGGGGACTGTTGATTGAGCGATGCTGCCTGGCGCTGATTGAGTGAAGCTAGGTAGGAGCTGTCGACTGTAAATTGAACACAGATAGCAAGTTGTGATTGAAACATGCTGGGTAGGAGCTGGTGGCTGGTGATTGAATGAAGCTGCCTGGTGGTGATTGAGTGAAGCTGGTCAGAAGATTGTGGCTATTGATTGAGTGAAGCTGGCTGATTGTGATTGAGTGAAGTTAGGTAGGAGCTGGCGGCTGTAGATTGAGCAAAGATAGCATGTGTTGATCAAGTGAGGCTGGGAATGAGTTGGCAGCAGTTGGTGAACCAAAGAGAGATGATGGTTATGGAAAAGGGCAGGTAGGCACGGGCGAGTTAAGATGGTGGTGATTGAGTGAAGCATTGCAGCAGATGGTGGCTTTTGATCAGAGGATGACAGCTACTGGGGAGCAAGAGAAACGGGGTACGAACTGGGAGTTGTTAATTAAAAGCAACTGGTGGTGATTGAGAAAAGATGGCCATAGATGATTGAATAAAGATGGTTTTTTTGTTTGAATTATTGTGTATTTGGCCGCCTGTGGCCACGACCTCTAACCTAATCCTTTCTCTCAGCCCATTTCCAGTATAAGCCTTTGATGTCCTCTTGGCCATCTTGAATCTAAGTTATGCATTTTTTATTTCTTTGCCTCCATGTGCACTGAACAAAAGAAATCTTCTACTACATTGTTTCCCATGCTCCTTTCAGTATCCTTCGACAACCACCCTCTCCCATCCCTGAAACCACTTCCACATTCCTTTTGTTAAAATACTTCAGTACTGCCTTGACATTGTCATCCTTATCAAATATCTACTATATGGGGACCTTCATCCTTTCCTTACGCTTGCACTGTTGCCTTAATTTCTACCAAAAGTCATCCTGCTGTCACTTCCACTTTTTGAACCACATAAACAAGTGGTTCCTTGTTTGCAACATGTGCCCATACCACTGGCACTCCTGGCTTTTGTTCTTCTGTATGTATTCCAGGGACACTGTATTCAGGGCATGTCCCATCTTCGACTGAATGTACCTTCGTGCAATCTGCTTTATGTCCTTGCGCAACAGCATGTGCATTCTTCCTTTTCACTCATTCTATACATCATCTTTTGCTATTGAACTTAATCCAACACCATGCTTCTGACATCATCCACTGCGCAGGTGTGAGTTTCGGATGAACTCTGGCTTTGAATAATCCTTGCATCTTTTCAAGGAACCTCAGTACTTCACCATACTTGTTTTTCACTGCTGCCTTGGCTGCTTTATCTGCCTTTGTATTTGTTTCAAAACCTTGGTGAGATAGGAGTCACCTTTATTCCATCTCAATACCCGGTCCCACTAGCTTTCTTGCTGAGGTTGAGACTGATATTTACCGTTGTTTGGCAAGGGCTGGTTTGCATATATTGGAGTGTTTTGATTGCAGGTGTGGAATGTCAGAATATGATGGCTCTCTCATATTCTTCGTTCTTGGTGATTTCAACTGCTTGCTATTGCACCCTCATAACTTTTTAAACTTTGGTGTTGAACACTTTTTTTTTCTTCCCTTGGTAGTACTTTTCTTCTTTCCACTCTTGATCCTTCTTCTACACCACTGTGCTACCCAGTTGTTTATTTTCTAACCTTATCCCATTGATCCAAAGAATCAGTTCTTCTTTTATTGTTTCTCCAGACTTAAGTACTTCCTTTGTATCCATTGAATTGACATTCGCATCAACAATGATTTCGAATTTGAGTAAGGTGTTTTGGTCCTTCTGTCTTTCAATTTCAATTGAATTTCATAGCCTCATTGAAAATCAGCTGTTTCCAATCATTATGGAACTGCCTCCTGTTCCAACTGCCACCTATAATCGCGGTGAAGGCAGCCGGCTGAGGGCCGGGTAACCGCCCAGTATATAGTCACTTCGCGGGAGTGCAATTGCACTCCAGCGATAATCTTACATATTACTCTACTCCATATAATCATGTATCCTCGTCTGCAACCGTATCTATCCTATTTGACATCTCTGGCCGTACGCAGCCCTACTAGCAAGTACTCGTCCTTACACTATTATCATTTTCCAATCATCAGATACGTTTCGCTCACGAGAATTTGAGATCTCACCCCTTTTTCGTCATGTCAACCACGCGCACAATGCATCGAAGCAATTATAGTCATACGATGCCTCCTAAACAAACTAGATCTCAACTCACAGTAACTGACGACGGTGCAAGCGATGACACCCTGCAGGCCGCAGCCTCAGCGTCTGGAGGTCGACAAACTCGTGCATCGCTAACTAGCTTCACTCCTACTATTCTACCTGGGGCCCAAATCCAGGACGACGAAGAAAGCGGTCTCGATGATCTTAGCGATCTCGAAGACGAAGGCGACAGCCAGGATGACTTGCAATCCTGTAACCAACGTGAATCAGACACCATCAAGAACCTCCTCCAAGTGCTACAACAGCAGAAAGAGATGTGCGACGGCGTCATGAAGCAGAACGCATTGCTGATGGAGGCCAAGCAAGGCAGTTGAGCGCACCAACTGAAGTTTCCTCCACCGCCTCGAAGAAATTCAAGATGTCTAACCCGAATCGATTCTGCGGTGGTGCTGTGGAATTCGAGATCTTCTTCGGCTCCCTCCGTTCAAACTTCCGAGTTCACAGCGAATACTTGCCGAAGGGAGACAGCAACTACATACAGTACATGCTCGACAATCTTGGCAGCTGGTCGAATCACCCAGACCCGAATCAACGAAAGACGAGTATGACCGACCCAATCTCATGGGGCCAAGACCTACTTGTGAAAGATAGCCTGTGCGTATTCGACTTCGAACTCCTCGTCGAGGAAGTGTTGAAGCAGTACGGCAACAAGGAGCGGGTGATCAATTCTGGAAGTCAAAATTTCAACAAGTTCAGGCAAGGACATTGTGATGAAAATGAGACCGTTCGAGCATACACGAATCGACTACGGAAGATATGGCGGGATTCAAACCTTGACGAAACCCAGCACTTCACGCCGCTTTACTACCAGGTTTGGACCGGTTTGAAGCCGGAGCGGAACCGCGAAATCAAACGCTTCACCCCTGAGGGCGACACGTTCGACACACCTGATGCACTCTTCGACCGTGCGGCAGACATCGTAACCAAGCCAAATCAACAAGAGCAACAGAAGCAACCGGAACTATCTCGTTGGCAGAAAGGCAACCGAAAACGCAACTTCAAACCATCCATCTCCGAGCCGACACAAACAAAGCCCGAAGGCTCAAGTTCAGGCTGAGGCTCCAGATCAAACAACAGACGCCGAACCAACCTACCCCCAGCGCCATGGGTCTCGGTGGAAGTCTATGGGAAACGGAAAGCCGACGGAATATGCCTTCACTGCGGCGGTGATCATCGAACCCAACAATGAACGAGATACTCCCGCGCCACATTTCCCGACAAACCTGAACCCAACTCCAGTGGGCAAGGCAACCGTCAAGTCAAACGCCAGCGGTCATTCGACACCCAGAACTCAAAAAACTAGCTTACCTCTCCCGACACTTGGCTCGGCGGAAGAGGTTGGACGAAACAGAGCTGGGAATGGGGACCCTAGGCGCAAGGCCAATAATGGCAACTTTGGACGAGATTCAACCCCACCGAATATCATTAAAGTCGAGGGTAGTGCTGTTGAGCCTGCGGCCCACATGTCGAGCCAGTATCTCTGCATCACGGCACGTCCGGATTCGGCTCACCTCATCCATGAAGTCCAAATTCACGATCGACAAGGCCAAATGCAACGCGTACGAGCACATATTGACTGCGGCACGACAAGCATCTTTATGTCTCCAAGGCTGCGGAAAACACTCGGCCTGAGATACGAAGCAGCGGGCATCACCACTCCTGGGCTTGATGGGCGTGTGATGGAGTCTGCGAGGGACAGCCGGAAAGTGATGATGACGGTTCAATACCTAGAACATCTCGCACCGGTTGACGAGTCGGATGTACGAGTCATGCCAATACGGGCCTACGATTGTGTACTAGGGTGGCCATGGTTCAGCACCCGAAACCCCGATATTGATTGGGCGCGTCGACGATTAATCTCTCCACGCACACCGAATGGGAGTGCTCAAGGGAAGAAGTGCACTTGGATAGGACCCCACAGGTGGACGATGACCCCTGGGTGGGAAAAGCGGTTCCTCCAGATATTGAAATGCTCGGAGCTACTGCATTTGACAATCTCTTAGCGAGCGACGAGGTTGTGGAAGCATTTGCTCTACGAATTGGGGAATGCTCTGGGCTGCTGGGAGCGACTTTGGACGTCAGATCCTCGGACACACCAGGTGAGACCCGAGCGCTGGATGAAGACGAGCAGGAGCAGCTGCGGAAGTTGCGGCAGAAGAGTCTACCAACGATGGGGTCTTTGAATGACTGCTACTGGCTCGCCGCGTCACGAAGGGAGTACTAGACGGCGGGGCTTGGCTCCCTTGTGGGCCAACCGTTCATTTCTAGACTCCCAGGAATTCCTACCCTCCGCCATTTTGTTGTACGAGCTTAGATAATGTGTGCAGATGGAGCAGAAGTGGCGAAGGTAGTCACCGACGCTGGAGGGCCCATTCCTGCCAAATATCAAGATCTAGTTGAGGTCCTTAGTAAGACCAAGGCAGAGACATTACCACCGCACCGGCCAATTGACCATGCGATTGACTCGGAGCCCGGCCACCAGTTGCCATATGGGCGGATTACAACCTGTCGAGGTTGAGCTGCAACCTTGAAGGCTTACATTGAGACGAACCTGGCCAATGGCTTCATCCAGCGATCATCATTGCCGGCAGCAGCGCCGATACATTTTGCAAGGAAGATAGATGGAGGCCTAGGCTTTTGCATTGATTACCGAGCCTTGAATTCGGTCAGTGTGAAAAACAGGTATCCACTCCCTCCAATTTCAGAGATGCTTGACCGCGTGCGTGGCGCCAGGGTTTTCACCAAGTTGGACTCTGTGGGGCCTATAACCTCATCGGAATTAGAGAAGGTGATGAGTACAAGACCGCATTCCAAACCCGGTATGGCCAGTTCAAATACCTCATCATGCCATTTGGCCTCACAAATGCACCCGCTACGTTCCAAGCTTACATCGATGATTGCCTGTGACCTTACATTGACGACTTCGCTGTCTGTTACCTTGACGACATCCTAATCTACTCGGAGAATGACAAGGAGCATGATAAGCAGGTTTGAAAGGTGTTGCAACAACTACAGCAATTCAGCCTCTACTGCAAGGTGGAAAAGTGCCAATTTGGAGTCTCGGAGTTCGGCTTCCTCGGATTCATGATCTCTCCCAACGGTGTCGGCATGGAGACGGACTGCATCGCAACGATCGAAGACTGGCCAACCCCGAAATCAGTTCGAGATGTGCAAGTTCTTCTTGGGTTCATGAACTTCTACCGGAGGTTCATAAGGAAATATGCAACGGTGACATTTCCACTAACAGAGCTACTGAAGAAGGCAGACACGGAAAAGCCAGGTCAACCGACTCAGAACGCCAGACGCAGTCGGACTCGATCTAAGAAATCAGAGATACTCGAATCCAAATGGGAATGGATGCGAGAAGCCGAGTTGGCATTCCGGAAACTCAAGAGAGCCATTTCCGACGCACCGATCCTGCAGCATTTCGACCAGCTCAAGCCAAGCGTTGTCCAGACTGACGCGAGTGGCTTTGCGATTGCCGGCATTCTCAATCAGTTCGATGGATTCGGAATCCTCCGCCCAGTCAATTTCTACTCCCGACAGCCCAACAGAACTACAACACATACGATCGCGAACTCTTGGCCATCGTGGAGACCATGAAACAATGGCGACATTACCTCGAGGGTGCCAGGCACAAGGTCTTAGTGCATTGCGATCACAAGAACCTCCTGTACTTCCAGACATCAAAAATGCTCTCCCGACAGCAACCCCACTGGGCCGGAATCTTATCATCATACAACTTTGTCATCGAGCACCTGGAAGGCACCCAAAACCCAGCCGACGGCTCATCGAGAAGGCCCGACTATGAGATCGGCTATGAAAGACCTGTCGCACGACTCCTGGCCACTCTAGCAGCCACTGCGGTAGAGACTTCCGTCAAACTTTATGACGACCTCCTGCCAGCTATTAAGACCGCCCAAGCTACCGACCACATGGCTGTCGACGTCTCGGGAAAGCTAGTGGGCAAACCATTGGCCGACGGCGAAGACAATATGGATAAGGAATGGAAAGTCGTTGCTGGAGCTCTGACATACAAAGGGAGGATATACGTCCCTGCAGACGAGACTCTGCGCGGCAAAGTGATAAGTCTTTTTCATGACAACCCTGAATCCGGTCACTTTGAAGCCCTTAAAACTGCTGACCTAGTATCTAGAGACTTTTACTGGCCTGCAATGGATGCGTACGTCCGACGATATGTGAGCGGGTGCGAAGTGTGCCACCGAGTCAAGGCCCCCCGCCATGCCCGCCACGGAGTCAACATGCCGCTGGAACCACCATCTCGACCCTGGGAAGGAGTCACCATGGATTTCGTCACCGACTTGCCTGAGTCAACAGTGTCCGAGTATACGGACATTTTTGTCATCGTCGATCGGCTCACAAAGATGGCCATCTACCTCCCATGCC